>JAQGAE010004434.1:0-12791 GCA_034696685.1 Julus scandinavius | reverse complement strand
TAAATCTGGGGTCTTGGTGATGAATGGGGGTCAAACCATACCAGCTGCACGGGAATGGTTATTAAATGGGGCAGTTGCACATCAGGTGGACCAATACCTCTACTTAGGGGTGATATTGCAGAATAGTAAGAAGTATAACTCAGCGATGGAGGACAAAGTACTGCTTAAAGGGCGTCGCATGGGGGGGTTACTCCGGAAATTAGCTTTCCAGTCATACACTTCAGTTCAGTTCAGTGCCAAAAAACAATGCGAGAAAAACCAAAAGGTGCTTTCAGGCGAATACACTCTAAGCTAAAGCGCTTTACCTAATTGCTTTGCAATGAAGCAATTCGTTCTTAATCCATTCGGAGGGGGGGAAGGCGATCTATCTCCATGAACCCCCCTCCCCCATATATACAGCCTTGCATCTCAGGCAGGAAATTATAACATGACCCGGTGTATTACTCGAACTTCATGCACAATTCCAGACAATTTTCATCGTTAAGCGAAGTGCTCGAGCAATTCTGACTAGAGAAACAAATAATATTAGGGTACAATATAAAATATACGAGGAAAAAACGTATTAGAAACGATAAGTCAGTGTCCATACGTTACACATGTTTGATAAAATATTCAAACTATGCAAAGTTTTAAGGTGTGTTGGGATTTCATGTGTGTAAAAAAGCTTAACATAAAACTATAGAATCAATAATGGCAGTATCACACAAAACACTTGTCATCTTAACGAGTTAAGACGCTTTACGTGCGTAGGGAGTGTGCTGTCTATAGCACATAGCTTCTCAAACGTTTTCAAATTGTAGCAGACTCGGCAATGCTACATCCTGTTGTGGCACACTTGATCTCTTAATGTGGGATTGGTGGTGTTGTGGTAACAAATTTACAATGTGCAGCGGCAAATCGAGGATGTTGGCGGCGAAACGTTTGAGAAACTATGATCCAGCGAACAAAGACTAGTTGAAAAATTACGTCGAAATTTTAAGGCTTTTTGAGGTCCTAAACATATTTCATGGCCTCGTTCAAATCATCGTTCTTAGGTCGAGCCAAACATTCACGTAGATTTAAATCTAAAACCGGAAAAATCAGGTGAAGAAACCAATTGCTTCCGAGAGCACGATCAAAGTTGTGCCACGATCCAGGTGGCGACGCGGCGGAAAAGTTTCCTTCGCGGAAAAACTCATACGAGGTTTTGGAAACGAATATCAGATAAACTTGCAATGCAAACATGAGCAAGGTGCTGATAAACGCCGCCGCCACCGCGTTCAGAGCCACGACAGCCACCAAGTGGCCAGAAATCACGTCGTCAATCAGCCATCGTGCGAAGGTGTACGGAATGAAATAATATATGAAATACTGCGACCACAGCGGATGGAATTCCATGCTCAAGTAGCTGCATAGAAGAGCGAGGGCATAGGCACATCCAACACAGGCGATTAAACAGAAGGATACGAAATGCTTCAGATTCGAAAAGCCGACGCACCCGCCGAGGAAAAAGCAGTGGTGATCTCTGCGCCAGACACACCTGTCGCATACCGGGCAGTGGTACGAGCCGGAGGGCACGGAAGAGGTACACCGGCCACAGTCCACGCGTCCGACGGTGCCTTTGGGGATCGAGTCGTCCGTAACGAGCTTCCGTTTGAACTGGACCCAGCTGACGAAGAGGTTCAGAGTAATGTAGCATGCCAATAGAATAGAGTTCCTCATGTTCAACAGACTGGACTCTGGAGACACGTACGCCAAGAACAGACAATAAGTCGGTGTGAAGGCGACCATTCCGCTGGCGAACAACTGGCACAACACGCAAATCAAGAATAACTGCCACGACTTCCAATGATTTCGACCGCTCCGATGCATTTTAGACGCTAAACGTTTTTATCAAGTAGATCTATCCTTGTTTTTTGAATAAACGTCAAATTTTGCGCCGCGCACTTATACAATGTTGCCCGTACACAAAACTCGCGCTTAAATGCTAGTCCAAGATGATACTCGCTCCGAGACTGCACCGCATTTAGACTATAGTTGATTCAAGGAGACGTTTCGTGACCCAATAGCGTGATGGATCAATCTGTGGAATTCAAAACAAAACTGCGGCTTAGCTCGTTTGCGTATTTTCCTATCGAAAATTGCTTATATTAAACATCATCAACACTACTTTGTACTCGTGCCGCAAACCTCATTCCCTAGGTGTGCACTGCAAAATCTTACCTGCTCAAGCGTTAACCGTCTCGCTGTTTAAGGTCCTGCCACTAAACTAGTATGCATTTGGTGGCTTAAGTGCACTACTAAGGGAAGAGCAGCTTCACGTGGCTATTTGTCTAATGCTGCCACGTTGGTTTAGGTATGAGTGATGGGTTTCATATGCGTTACCTAATAACAGGTCGAGGTAGGTTGCTCCAAACCTTATTAGCTAGCACCACGTTTAAGGCTCTAATCTGTACGTAGGTCCGGCAGGACTGAGTCATTGGTTTAGGATTAGGAGCCTCCGACCTTTTGTTAACTCCTAGATAAGAGTAAAAACTAGGAGTTACAGGTTAGGTTTGGGCATTTATGTGACTATACGTGCTAGGTATAAGAGCTTAAGGCCCGTACCGCAGTTGCTCAACAAATTACAACTCAAGCTTTGCATGTCTCGTATAAGCTGTATCTCAAGCTTAACCTGAAGCTTGGGATAAATAAACATTTGGCTGCGTTGAGCTCACCTCGACAATTTTTCTGTACAGGTGAGGTATATGCATCTGAGACTTGAGACGCAGCTCGATCTCAAGCTCATGTGAGTTGAGCAACTGTGATAGGGGAGATAGACGCGTACATTAGCTTTGAGCATTGGTGTATGAGACTCAATTACACCCATACCACAGTTGCTCACCAAACTGCAGCTCAAGATTTGGCCTCTTCTAAGCTTCATCTCAAACTTAAACTCAAGCCTGAGGGTCTCATATTTGATTGTAGACTGTGGTTATTTTTCTGTGCAGCTGTGGTTTGCTTCTGGGACTTGCGATGCAGCTCAGTCTCAAGCTAATGCGATTTGCGCAAATGCGGTACGTGGGTCAAACCATAGGGGTGCGCCTTAGTAGTACAACAATGCCATATTTCTGGCTCGTCAAGACGATATATAGTATTTTACCTTTCATAATCAAACTCCAATTAGTGTAAGAGGTTTTTCGGACACCCTGTAATCACAGCCGGCAGGACACGCCATCTTGGTTTTTTAGCAACAAGCGAGACGAGGCCTAAACGGAGATCACGGCGCGTCCGGATCATTAATTACCCGTGATAATCGTTGCCATTTACGTGTGTCTAATCGAGAGTCGGTCCCTTCAAAAGGCGATGCTTCGACCGGACGAAATCAAGAGCGAAATCCCGGCTTCGTATTCAGGTAATAGCACCGCTTCTTCGCCCATTCCACGAGCCGCCATCTTGGCTATTGTTAAAATGAGGAATTCCTTCTTTTCCACTTCGCTTTCGTTTCGGGTTTTCCTACATATCAATTAACCCAACTTTCGACTTTTCAAACTTTGAAAATCTAGTCGAAATCGTGATTGAACATGTCGACGACTCATGTTTAAAGACCCTATGGTCAATAATAATAATAGATTCATACCAGTTCACTTTTGCCATCCCTATGCCTATCTATACCAGCAATGAAAAAAAAAAACTATACAAAATTATTATAACTTTGTTTTTAGACCATGATCGTCAGCTAGTAGCTCACACATCCCAACTTCGTTTTGAAATTTTAAAAAATTGTAATGTAAATTCCAGGATAAAGTAGTTAGGGCACCCATTTTACTAGAAAGCGCCTAAAACTAGTAAATAGTAACTTTTTTTTATTAAAACCAGATGGAAAAACAAGATTTCCTTTCAAAAATATTTAAGTTTATTTTCAGATACTCGAGTATATATAATTTAATTTGTAACATAGTTTTTATATAAAATGCCTCGTAAAACATAAAAAAACACTGTACCTCGTATTGTTTTCTCTGGGGTTGGGAAGGGATATTGTACAATTTTGATTTTTTATAATTGACAATACAAGAAAGCTGAGGTTTTTTTTTTGTTGCAAACTTACTTAAAACATCTTCAACATATAACAATAATGATTATAAATAAACTGCAATTATAGTGCTCCGGTGCTGCAGCATATATCCACGTAGGTTTAAACATGTAGTGAGTTATAATTTTCATTCTTAGGATGCGACGTGTGCGGCGAACAACACGAAACAAACGACTGCCCACATTTGCAAAATGGAAAACGAGTGGAAAATGCTCGAGCTCCGTCCAGAGCGAGACTTACTTTGCCGGCCAACTTGAGGATAAAAAAGCTTAAGGACGACGATGGGTTCACCGTTGTGGCTCGGGAGAACATAAGCTGCGGCACTCGATTCGGGCCATTCGAAGCTCAAGTGGTTTACGACTCGGCTCCGCAGACGTCTTTTCCACTCGTGGTACGTGCTTTCTTGATTGAACCGATGTGGTCGTTAGCTCGAGGTTATAACCGCATTTCTTTCCAGATATTTGAAAAAACCGGTGGCTCGTACTATGTGGATACCTCCAACGAGGAAGAATGCAATTGGATGTTCTTCGTGGTGTCGGCTCAAACTCAAAGCGAGCAGAACCTGATGGCCTACCAAGTAAGACAAACCCGTAACGGATCGGACACTTTCCACTTTTCGAATCTGTGTTAACGATACTCGTTTCCCCTTATCAGATGAATCAGGATATTTATTACAGCGCGCTGCGAGATATTCGCATTCACGAAGAACTGAGGGTATGGTACGCACCTCACTACGCCAAGAAGATGGCCATGGAACCACCGTGGCCGCCAGGTAACCCTCAACATCTAAAACAAATTTCAATATGCCCGTTCTCCATTGTCGAATCTGTCGATTTACGTTTTGTTTTAATTTAAAAAAAGATGAACTGGGGAAATCTAAAGACAGTCCACCTGCTCCGGAAAAAGTAATTCGCAAGAGGCTGACGGAAGAAAGTATAGAACCGGCAGCAAAGAGAGGGCGGAAGAAGAAGGTTTACACGGATTTCGTGGAAACGCCTGGTCAGTGGTTACAGCTGTTGAAACTTCGAGGCAGTTCGAAAAAGTTTGTTTATGAATTGTCTTTCCGTTTAAGATTTGGATGACCTAGAGTACGACGCGGCCCTGGATGTCACCACATCTTCGAGAGACTCCCCGGATGCTGCGAGTCCTGCTTTCGGTGAAGATCAGCGCGAGTGGAATTGCAGCCAGTGCGGACTGTCCTTTCAAAGCTGCGCCGACTTCGCGAGACATTTGCGCCAACATTACGATCCGCGGAAATCTGACGAAAGTGACGGAAAGCAGAAACGCATCGTTCAGACGAGGCCCAAAAAATTTGGCTGCCAGTTTTGCGATGCCAAGTTCAGGTGAGAGATGTTTCGTGAACATATATCACAGAGTCGTTGGGGGCGCACTCACGCTGGAAGTGGGTCACATGTTGTTCCGATTACATCGGAAATGGCACATTAATTTATGATTTTCGATGTTTTGCAGTTCTAACAAACTTCTTCAGCGCCATCGTTTACGCCACCACCGCAGAAAAAGTAAGAGAAAGGAACCGATAAGCGCACCTTGCGACGTCGTTGACGAGGTATTGCATCCCGTTGCTGTCCATATTTTGTAGAAGTGATAATAGAAACATTGTCTTAATAATACATGACTTTTCATCATTGTTATCAGGAACCAGTTGCAGAAGAGTTGATAAAAGGAAAAGAAAAGTCTCGTCACATCTCCGACACGGACGCCGCCTCCATTCTGCTAGAAATAGAAGCAAACTTTGACAAGCCCGAAGAAGGTCTTGTCGAGAGCCATGGCTGCGAGGAAATGTCCATACCGGAGATAGACTATCTGGTGACTGGCATCGGTAAGTTAAGACAAAGGTTTTTTTCTAATTTTCCTCGGTAGCCTACGAGTACCCCCCAAATCCAATATCTCTCGTAGCAGGTGAGATTAAAGGTCAAGAGCTCGTAGAAGACATCTCGGTGGAGGAGCACGTCGCGATGGGTGGCACTATTATGGATGTGGTGGAGGAAGACATAATTCAGGAAACGGCCTTCTCGCAGACCGACTTGGATGTGGATACGAAGAACGACGCAGACGTGTTCAACTGCGACATTTGCAACATGGCATTTGACAAACGCCAAGATCTGTACCAACACATCGGGAGTCACGTGGAAGATCAACATTGCGGAAAGGTAAGTGGACTTCAAGTGAAGTTCTTTGGTACTTGATTCGCGTACCGTTTTTCAGACATTGACTGGATTTGCTCTCTGTGTTTACACCAGTTTTCGCACAAGGAATCGGCATCGAAACACGGTGGCGGAGAAGCCGCGAGCGAGGATGGCGGAGACTCCAGCGACGAGGATGATTCCAACGTCGAGCACTTTTGTCCTTTCTGCCAAAAGTCCTTTGCCAAGAGTCAACTTCTGAGACGGCACATCACGAAGCATACCGGTAAGTTCGATGCGAGTTTATGACCGCGCAACAGGCCTGCGGACATGAACTTCCTAGCCGATTAATTTTTGTTTCATCCGCAGGAGAATTCACTTGCCACGAATGTGGAAAGAGCTACTGTTCAAAGAACATCTTGAAGAGTCACGTCTGTAGCAAGAAACCGGAAGAGAAGGGCAGATTCATATGCGAGATATGTCACAAGGTAGGCGCGTTGTCCAATTAAGACCTTCCGATTCTAGAACTGCGTCAGTGGGCTGTCTATAGTTGCCGAGCAGTTGACCGTACCTCTTTCTTTGTCTATATGAACAGTCCTTTTCCAAGGAGAGTTACTTGGAGAGACACATTCCGGTACACACGGGAGCTCACGCTTGTCCCAACTGCGGAAAATGGCTGCGGAGCAACGACAGTCTCAATAACCACATCCGCATCTGTTGGCAGGTATGTCCCCTCACTACTGTTTTAACGATCCAGACTTCGTGCCTTTGCCCGATGTTAATAAGCGGTATATTTCAGGTGAAGGAGCTGGAAACAAACGGCTCTGCCTCGTGTCCTCACTGCAAGCAGGTGTTCACGGACACGAGGTCCTTTCGAAGGCATATGTACGACCACACGCACTTGTTCATGTGCACCAACTGCGGCGCGAGGTTCCGGAACAAAGTCAGCGAGATGCAGCACCTGTGCGACGGTAAGTTCTTCCATTCATACGGGATCCCGCATAAACATAATGGGGATCCAGCTGAGTTTTTTGTCCCGTTTAATCGCAGCGGAACGCATCGTGGAGTGCGAAGTGTGCCAAGAGAAGTTCCCCAACGTAGCCGCCCTAAACAAGCACAAATCGTCTCACGGCGAGGAGAAAGTAAAATGCAACTCTTGCGGGATGGCTTTCCACCGAAAGGTAAGTTAGATCAGGCTTAAGCGAGGACTTTTTATCTAGGAGGATGTTTAATGCACGTGGAACACCTTTCTCGCTTTCAGGACGAGCTTTCCGCCCACCAGTGCAACGACAATGACAAAAAGAGGAGCAAAAAACGAAATACAGGTCCACTCAATCTCCAGCCTCTCATCTGCGAATTTTGCGGCTCTTTGTTTTCATCGACGAGCAGTTTAAACGTTCACAAGTAAGACTCTTTGTTCGGAGAAGCACGTTGACGAGTCAATGAATATAATTATTTCGTCTCTGTCTTTTTTGACAAGGCGACTGCACGGAAAGAAGCTCTTCTCGTGCGATCTGTGCGGCAAAGAATTCCACCGCAAAGACCTCATGCTGGACCACTGCGCCGTCCACGGAGAAGCCGCCATCCCTTGTCAAATGTGCAGCAAGATGTTCAAGACGAAGAAGTCCCTGGACGTCCACATGCTCATCCACGACGGCGTCAAACGCTTCGCTTGTACCATGTGCGGAAAGGTCGGTGCCGCACACTGCACATTCACACCAGCTCGGTGCTGCTTCGACGCGCTGATCCACAAATTCACGGACTGCAATTCTTTTCCCGTTTCAGCAATTCCACCAGAAGGGCAACTTGCTGAAGCACGAAGAAGTGCATAATCCGGAACGCAAATACACTTGTTCGTACTGCAGCAAAATGTTCAGCACCAAGGAGTATTTGGCCATCCACGTCCTGGAGCACACCAGAGGACGTGTCCACGCTTGCGATATTTGCGACAAAAGCTTCGTTAAGGAACATCAGCTGAAGGCTCACCAGAGGGTGTTTCACACCAACATGGCGTACATTTGCGCATTCTGCGGCTTGAGCGTAAAACTGAAGCACAGGTATGGAATCTCGACGTTTCAGGCCTCCTGCTTAAAAAATGTCTTCGCCGGCTTTTTCTCGAATGCTCGGAGTTCGGGCGAGAAAGGACTTCTAAGATGGCAGTAAGGTAACGTTTCTAACGTTTTTTTCGTTCGCAGTCTGAAACGGCATCTTAGCAAGAAGCACGCGGACCAACGAGGTCAGTGGAGCGGCAGCGACCAAATTGCCGCCATGCTAGTGAATAACGAGGACAGAGAACTGGAAGAGGAGGTGGGGAACGACGCAGAGAACCTGCAACTGGTGGAAACCGTCAATCAAGTGCAAGGTATTAAAGCTGGAACCCCCGTTAAGAAATTCACGAGGGAGCAAATGGTTAGGGGCTTCCGGGGCGTTTAATGTTAGCGTGCCCTCTGCGGCTTTCTACCTTCTTACCATAGGGAACTTCTTAAGAAAGTACTTGAATTTTCGTTAAAGCGCCCTTTCGATTTACAGACGGTACCGAGGTCCTTCTGGCCGTGGCGGGCATCGGGGAGGCGCTGCAGCAGGCTCTCGCATCGGGAACGGCGCGCATACAGCAAGGATCTTTGCCCAACACGATAGAAATCTCTCTTCCCGCAGAAAACGAGATGGTGGACAATGCCTTTGTAGGCGGCATGATGGACGAAGGAGACGAACTGCAGGCGCAGATCATCCACTTGCCCATGGGGAACGAGGTAAGGCGCGCAAAGGGAGAAATGCTTGAAATTCATTGCGCGGAAGACTCACGACGACTCGTTTTTCTCCAGATGGAAGGCGATGGAGAAATCGGAGAGGCGGTGGACGTCGACGAGCAGCTGCGAGTCGAGGACGCTAATAACGAGGACGATGCGATGTCGACGCAGATCACGGTGATGAGCGGCGAGGAACCCTTTCCATCTACCGCGCTAACGGGTGAGGAACCGGGCCACGGCACGACTCCGTTTCATTTTGAAATTCCGAGTGTGTTGACCTCTCCTTTTTGCAGGTAACCAAACGATCGTGCTGGACGATGGGACCTTTCTACGGTCCGGCGTTTCTCAGGATGGCACGGACCTTCTCTACTACGTGATCACCACGGAAGAAGATCCCGGCGGCATCAACGACGGAGAGACCAGCTGACGGGTCTTTTGTTCGAAAAACAAGTAATGGACCTGAACGAGAACTCTACGCTAATCGGTTGAATGATGTAAGTGACATTATTCAATAAATAACCATATTGTTATAAATTTTAAAAAAAAACTGATATGCTGTAAATAAATAAGAAATTACAAAAGCATTCGTTCGTCTTTGTGGAACTGTGCGTAACAAAAAACAGGGTTCTCCCAGACCTGGAAAACCTGAAATTGTCAGGGAGAAGTCAGGGAAATTCAATATGAAAATTGTTGAACTCTAAACACTTTAAGTTGGTTTGCTCGACTGTGGACAAAATAAGGGTGGAAGTCATTTAATTTCCACTATTGATGTTCATCTTCAAATCTGGAACTTCAATTTTGGCAGTTAAACTTAAAGATTAAGGTCACCATTTGATGTTCCCGTCAGCTTTTTTCCAGGTCCCTTAACCTTTCAAAGTCCTTCCTTATGAATTTGTCACGTGAATAGTTAGAATGTTGTTGAAGTTTGCATCGCCATCTTTTTGATAGCTGTTGCTGAACATTTGCTGAAAAATAAGATAATTTGTTTGGGAATATGTAGTTTTAGGTAAGCCTCGGTCTTTGATTTTTATAATTTTTCGCATAATTTAATAACAATATGCGAAGAAGTTGAGGAATTTCATACAAAAACAACCCAGTTTTAGGGTGATCGTAAGTTTCAGATTTCAGAACTTTCGGCCAGTTTTGATATTATAAACAAGCTTCTACGTCCATTTTTCCATGAAAATTAGAAAAAAAGATGAAAATGTTAAAGCTGCTAAGTTTCAGATTTATATACAATTCTCAGATTTCTTAATTTGTACAGTGAAAACACGATTATCTGTAGTAAAACTTAAATTTTTCTATGATGAAATTGCAATCATTCTGCAGTAAAATTGCATTTTTCAGAATTAAAAATCTGATTTTTCTGCTTTTATCTTTAGCTTTTGCAATATTATAGCAGTTTGAGCTGGTCAAGGAAATTTGTTTTAAAACCTGGAAAAGTCAAAGAAGTTGATTATTTTATTTGTGGAGTAACCCTGAAAGAGTGTGCGTCAAAATAAGCCTGAAACGCACGATGTGGTAATTAATATTACTTGATTTAATGAGTCTTTGGTTGGCACTTTTAAAATTACACGAGTATATTACACTTCGCAATTACTGGAAAGGACCCTCTGTTGCGTTGGTCTAAAGTTTACATTCGCACTGTTTTACAAAATCCTTAGTTAACAGACAACACTTACTAGTTTATACTAAAATAAATATACCAAACAAATTTGGAAGAATAGAGAAATTTGGCTCTATTTTGGAATTGGGAGGTAACTTGTTGTTGTTGATTGAAGTTTACGAGTCCAAACGCATCTAAGGATAAAAGTGGCCGTGAATGGGCTATAGTAAAGAGTCTAGGAATACGAGGTCTGTAAATTAAGTAACGAGAGTGGCAATGTAGCGTTCGATCTGTCAACAATGCGGATGCGTGAGTTGGACATGTGATACGCCTTCAGTACGAGTTTCAACTTACTTGAGTAATTTTGTTTGAACCTAGCGATTTTTTCCGTGAAACACTTTCTCCTAGTGCATTCTAAAAATGAGTGACATCAATTTCGAGCAAAGGGCTACTATCGGGTTTTGCTTCAGACTCGAGCACAGTGCAACGGAAATTTTTGCAAAATTTCAACAGGAAAATGTCGACAGAATCCGGGATCTTGCTTAGAACGATCGAGGAAAGAGTTGAATTTGACTCACGCCATCGTTCATCAGATTTTGGCCAATGAATTGGGGATTAGTAAATTCTGTGCAAAAATGGTTCCAAAAAATCTTTCACAGGCCCAAAAAAACATCGGGCGGGAAAGGTGCGTCGAGTTTTTGGAATCGATTCAAAATGATCCCCATTTTCTGGAACGTGTCAATACCGGTTGATGAGTCTCTGGTGTTTGAGTACGACTCAGAAACCGAGCACCAGCGCATGGAGTGGCACGCTTCAACCTCTCCAATTTGCTTTTTTGATAGCCAGGGAATCGTCCACAAAGAGTTTGTGCCTCAAGGACAAACAGTCAATCAACACTTTTACCGAGAGGTTCTTGAAAAACTTCAAAAAAAAGGTCATGCACGTGAGACCGAACATCAACAACAACTGGATGTTGTCACACAGCAATTTCAATAAGAGCGTTTTTGACCAGAAAAAACATTTCTGTGATTCCTCAGCCTCCTTATTCGCCTGATTTGAGTTCCCAAGATTGAAATATCACCTCAAGGGAGTCATTTTGGGACTCTCGGAAACATTCAAACGGCAGAAACCGACTGGTATGACATACCAAGGAAGTCTAATTACTTAATTTACACACCTCGTATAACTAAAGATACACGTGTGAACAGGTGACCACCAACCCAACCTGTATTAAACAATACTGCGTTTCAAACGGTAGTGACATTTTGGAGAAGAAAAAAAATATGGTTAAACAATTTATAAGTTTGGAGAAACTTGGCAACATGAGGAGGAAATAAGATGGTAGTTAGGCTCGCAAATTATATTTTTCGTTGAATCTGAAATTAAAATCAAACTTAAAATCGTACGTAACACCGTATCAGATATTCGAGATGGACAGACACTCGGATTAAAACAACGCCCGAATTACATCGCGCTCTTAGCGCAGTAACATTTCAAACGGAAATAAAAAAACAACGAAGTTACAACAACTTAAGATGCCCCCCAGAAAGTCACTGGATTTGAAACCGGGAGTCTGGGACAGACCCAGGAACAGTTTGGTCACTCAATTTCGAGGCTAGATAGATACTTGCGGTACCTATACCATGCGGAGAAATTTAAAACAAAACCTAAATGTTACCGAGGGGTAGGCGATGTAGCACGGGCTTGTCGAGGTCTATCTTCCTATTGGACGGCTGCATCTGGAAATGGAAGCAAATCACCGCTACTGCTGCAGTTGCTTCCGCTTCTTCGCCGTTTCCGTCTCTCGGACATTGCTCTGGCGCCCTCTGAATTGGGACATCATTTCGAAAAATCCGATGGATTTGCCCGCGACGGCCATGCATTTCACCGGAAAGATCCTGCGGAGGAATCGGAGGAATATAAGACGAGGAGGAAGAGAAAAGAAAGGAAAAAAATAGAAGAAAAAGAGCGAGCTAGGGCAGAAAGGGTTAGATTGGGACAGCAATTGAAAGATTGAAAAAGCCATTCGATAAGCAAGCATGCATATTTTTTAGTTATGTTTGGCAAATAGGTCTCTTAAAAAATAGGAGCCATGCATAAAGTAATAAGGTACTTACGTATTATCCTAGACTACCTCAAAATGGGACTGCTCTCAACCCAACGAACTGTCAGATCGGATCCATCATACTGACCTAACCTAACCTAACCTAACCTAACATAACCTGACCTATCCTAAACTAGGT
>JAQGAE010004433.1:0-12791 GCA_034696685.1 Julus scandinavius | reverse complement strand
GTTTTAGCCGCCATTTTGTAAATATATGTAATTATAAAAATTGTACAGTTATTAAAGACATAGCTGTACAATTTTCATATTTACATTATTTACAAAATGGCGGCTGAAACAAACCCGGAGGGCAAACTTTTTTTGCATATGTTTGTAAAAACGTGTATACGTACAATGTACGTCTTGGTGAAGACCCGGCTTTACAGTTGCAACGTCTTTTTTGGACTTTCTTTGCCTGCAATTTTTCATTTTCTAGTGTTTCGGATCAATAAATACCACACATTTTCAATCGGATTATGGTCAGTGGACAGAGGTGGTGTTTTTAATTGACGACGAGCGTTATTCATAGTACTATGTACTTGCTTTTGCCAACTGTATACTCAATAAGGAATTAAATTTAAGTCTTGATAACGAACTCCATCTTCAAGACTATTTTTTTCTCTAACTTTATGAGTTACAAGCAATGGAATGTGAAGGAATTTATTGGCATTTAAAGACTATTAATTATGAATTATTTCTCAACTAGACCTTCAAATTTCAATGATGGCATATTGCTTAACAAATAAACTTTTCCATACGCCTGTTATTCAACCTTAAATTCAGACGCTTCAAGTTTTAATTTTATTTACTACCAGCATTTGTTATAACGACTAAGACAGTGCAACACGTTTCAAGTGAGGTGAGTCGATAATGTTAACAACCTTGATTGTATTAATATGATGGCAGATATGAAGTATGCTATTGTTACAATTTTGAAAATAGCAACAAATATCGACGAATTTTTTAAATTTAAAAATTGTAACAGATTTAAAAAAACTCCAAAATGTTCCGCGACTTTTTTTGTATTTAATGATGGTCTTAAATTTAGAGATTGCTTGCTTCAACAGTTTAACTTCACCTTGTTAATTGATTACAAATTGTCATAATTGCAAATTCACAAGCTATTTTTAAATATTTCTTGCTTTAAATGTAATTATAATTCAACAATAAGCTATTTATAAACTAACAACCGAACTTTAGCAAATCAATTTTCCCAAATGCTTTAAAATTCATTTGTATTTCAACCTATCATTTACAGTAACGATGACGGAAGAAGTACAGGCTTATCACAGACACAGGAAATTAAAACCTAGGTTGGAAAGGAAAATTGGCAAACTACGTTCAGTTCATAGAAACAAAGCAATCACAGTATGCGAAGAGTATGCAGTGAACACAAAAAATTACGTCACGACGAAGGCTTTTAAAACTTTGTCACCAACTTATCTTAAAGAACTGAAATATCAAAAAGCAGCTGTGGGAAAATTTATAATACTACGAACATTGGAAGAAGCGAAACAAATTAATGGCATTACTACTATCGTTGAAGATCAACTTGGAAATATTGTAATATTCTGTTGTTACAATTTTACTCCAGATCTATATCCGAACCTAAATGAGATTATGCCTGTGGGAATGGTTTTCTGTCTGAAAGAGCCCTACCTCAACGTAGCTAACGGACGAGACTGTTTTTTACGTAGTGATTGTCCATCAGATATGATTATTGTGTATAAAGGCTCTGAATTTGAAAAACGTTTAAAGTTGAATCGTTGGAAACATGCTGTTGATGTAAAAGAGGATCAGATGTGGAGGCTCCCTGTCCCAACCACTGCAGTCGAATGGCAAAATCGTGGAGACGAAGTATTTAAAAGTGGTAAATATAATCAAGCCATCCATTGCTATAATATAATAAATGGCTTCAAGAACTCTAAAGAAATCATGGATCAAGTGTGTGTGAATCTGTCAGAAGCATTACTAAAGATTGGCTCTTTCGAGTATGCTCTGGAAATCGCTGAAACTGCCATAGAAAAACATAGAGACAATAAAAAATTACATATCATTGCAGGTAAATGTTGCTACAAAGCATGCAAATACCATAAAGCTTCGAAATATTACAAATCGTGTCTCGACATTAAAATTAAGGATAAAGTAAATGACGACATCGCCGAAAAGGAACTAAATAGGTGTGCTGAGCGTATATTGGAAAAAAATGGAAACAATAACATTTATAATTATTTGTTAAATATGCGTGCAAAGCCGTATCGGCCAACTGATTGTTCGAAATACTTTGGTCCAATAAAAGTTGCAATAATTGACGGTAAAGGTCGTGGCATTTTGGCCACCAGAGATATTGAACCGGGAACATTGTTAATGGTGTCCAAAGCCTTGGCGTTTTCTTGGAAAAAGCAGAAAAGTGTTGAAAACCCAGCTCGAACTCCTTTATACAAACATGAAAGTCGTGAACATTTGGTTGCCCAACTTGCTCATATGATACAAACAAATCCAAAAACATATAGTAGGCTTGTATACAGTTTAGATGGTGACAAATCGGGCAAGATACCTAGTCCAAGGGTAAGCGATGATGATAAAGTAGAACCTATTACCGACATTCACTGCATAACTGCATGTTTGGTGAACAAATTATTAAAATTTCTGCACAAATTGAAGTTCAATGGAAATATGCGTTGCAAGGGGGATCTGGTTTGTTCGTGATACCATCTATTCTCAACCACAGTTGCCTGCCCAATGCTGTTTTTCATGATATCAAAGATATGATATTCGTTAGGGCTGTTCAATTCATTAAAGCAAACGAAGAAATATGTATTCCTTATATTAATTGCACACTTCCGTATTTTTTCAGAAAAAAAATATTTGGACAACATGAATTTGAGTGCAGTTGTCAGTTGTGTGAACTGGACAAACAGTTGCCCTCGACTGTCCACGAAAATAGAGAATTTGCTTTTCACAATTTTTTTGAACTTGAAAATGAGTTCCTTGATCTGAATTCAGGCTTTCCTGTGCCTTATTTTATTAGGAAATTTAAGCAGAGAATAGAAGAATTTCGTAATACTTACGATAATGAGACTTGTAAACAGTTTTCAGAATATCTTCAAATGTTACCCATGGCAAAATTGTGTCTGTATCTCGCCCGGACATATAATTTGAAATACAGCACTACTTCTTGGAAATCTGAAGAACATATTAAATGCCACAAAAGGAATCTGAAATATCATGGATTCGATCCTAAAGTCATGCCTGCATCTCTAAATGATGGAAGAAATTTAATCACACCAAAAGCGGTTTTAGATGATTCAGTGTTTAATTCGACTTACGAGTTGATTAAGATTTACAGGAAGTTAAAGCAACAAAAAAATGCAAAGAAATGGTTCAGAATTACTTGCGCTTTAGAAAAGATTTATACCGGGGGAGATATTAATTTGGTAAAGCGCAAGTATGAGGATATTACGAATTTTAGCGATTCTTTAAGCTGGTGAATAATCGTGTCGACAGTTAACTCATAATTTGACAAAAATCGTAATTTAAGAATGTTATCCAAAAATTTAAGTTTGTATAGAAATTGGTCATAACAAAATCTTCAATTAATTGTTCAGAATTAGGAGATAAGATTTATATAAAAAATACTTTGTAAGCAATTTTAATGTGGTAAAAAATTTAAATTTTTTCAAATTATCTTCATAATTTGGTAAAGAATCGTGACGACACTTATTTCAGAATATTCGAAATGATGAATTTTAGAGTATAATTTAAAAAAAACGTTGACACATTTTTATGAATATTATGCATAAAAAGATCTTAATTGCAAACTTGTTTTTAAAAATTGTTTTGTGCTCTTCATGTACTTGTACCATGTCTAGACAAGTATTTCACTGTATTGCTTAACTATCAAATGAATGAATGTTTTATATCCTTGTTGTATGTTATTTCTTCAAATTTCTTTTGCATTTTGCAATAAAATCTGCGAAAAATGGAGATGGGGTAACATATATTTAATATAGCTTGCTGGATCATCAAGGATGCTAGTAAATTGTAACCATATTTATCTATAAAATATACTCAATGAGGAATCGAAAGTTTAAGCCCTGTCTAATAAGTTGCCACGTGGTTTATACTACGTATACATATAGTTATTGATGACTTCTGATTTTGCTGAATTTGCACAAAATAAAGTTAAATTTTATATCGACAAAACTAATGACTGAGTTGTCTTGTATAATATTGCAAATATTCTCAGTCCTATGTATGTTTGCATGGAAATTCCTTTAAAAATCCTTAAAGTTTCCATAATTTAAACAATTATAAATAATTATATTTAAGTTTTTTTTACCCAACGTAAAAACAAGATTTGACTTCATTGATTAATTAATTAGAATAAGCAAATCATTTTATAGAATTCCACACCCTTGAACTTTACATACACTTGTTTTATGGAGGTTTCTCGGCCAAATTTAAAAGAATTTTTTCTTCAATGTTAACAAACCCATAAGTAAAACTTGGGGCACTTTTTGGCGCAGTTTATTATCCTTATCGGCTCCAAATGCAGCCGATGAGGAAATCATATCTCGATGATATATTCAATCAAATTGGCGTCCGGTGTCCTGTGGTACTGCCATGATCTTGACATTTTAATTAAGTAGAAATTAACGAAAAAAACCTTAAACATGGCATTTTAATAATTTTAATTGATGACCTTGCAATTTCATTAATGTTATTTCACAACAAATGAACTTTGTATCGTAACTATGCAATTTGAATTCGAATGCTTCCCAGTTCTAGTTGAATTTATTTATCATCATATTTTGAATGATGGGGTCGAGGCAAGTCGTTTTCGTCCAGCTCAACACAGGTGAGACAATAAATGTGATTTTAAATATTACTGAACTGTATTTTATTAATACGATCACAACCTGTAAATTTGATATTGTTTCAAAAATAATAACTGGTATGGATTGATTATTTTATTTAAAAATTCTGATAGATTTAAACAGTAAAATAATAATCTTTTTTTTTCGTTAGACAACGAGGCTTTCGCATATATAATTTTTTTTTTAAGCAAAGCTACTTTGCTCATTGATTGTAACTATAAAGCTTAGGAATTAATGCCAAATATTAACAATTGCAAAATGAAACATTTTTCTTTCAAAATTCTTTCCTCTAAATGTACTAAGGCCTAATTAATAATAATTAAGCCATTCATAGTTATTAATAGATCAAAATAACCTAATGAAACTTTACTAATTGTCTGATAAATCAATTTTTCCCAAATGTTTTAATTGTGATCTGTATTTTACCGTATTATTTTCAGTGTCGATAGTTGAAAATGCAGAGGTTAAATGCGGGTTACTAAAACCCAGGTTAGAAAGACACGTTAGTAAACTACGCTTGCGTCATAGAGACACTGATATCAAAATATGTGACCAGGATGCCGAAAACATAAAAAAGTACGCTACAGCTATACCTTTTAATAAATTGTTACCAATAAATCTTCTGGAACTTTGCTATCAAGAAACATCTGTGGGGAACTACATAATCTTACGAACATTGGAAAAAGCTAAAAAAATTAATGGCATTACAACTATCGTGGAGGACCAGAAGGGTAACGTTATAATATTTTGCTGTTACAATTATACGGCAGATCTACATCCGGATCTAGATGAAATAATGCCCATTGGAATGACTTTTTGTGTGAAAGAGCCCCACATTAACGTAGCTTATGGTCAAGATTGTTTTCTGCGTTGCGATTGTCCATCAGATATAATTATGCGTGAATCTGCCCAAATGTATGGATATCTCGAACTGAGGCTTTGGAATCATACCATTGATGTAACAAATGACCCAGTGTTGGTGCTTCCACAGCCAACAACTACTATCCAATGGTTAATTCGTGGAGATGAGTTATTTAAAAATGGTAAATTTCATCATGCCATCCGTTGCTACACAATAGCAATTGACCAAGAGGACTTTGAAGCCAACAAGGAACTTGTGTATGTGAGATTAGCAGAGGCATTATTAAATATTAACTCCGTCGAGTTTGCAATCAAAATCATCCGTAAGATGAAAAAACTGAATCCATGTAATAAAAAAGTCCTTATCATCACTGGAAAATGTTATTACAAAGTACGACGCTACGAAACAGCGAGACGTATTTTCCAGCTTAGTCTCGACTCTGAAATTAAGGATGAAGTCAGTGATAAAATCGCCAAAGACGAACTAGTGAAATGCAATAGCCGTATTAAGGAAGGAACAAAGGGCCAATATGTCATGCTTAAATATTTGTTAACAAAAAAAAAACATCCTAATAAGTCAATAGATTGCGCGGCATACTCTGGTCCAATAAGATGTGCTTTAATTGCCGGTAAAGGTCGTGGATATTTGGCATTAGAGGATATTGAACCGGGAACTTTGTTGATGGTGTCCAAAGCCGTGGTGTTCTCCTGGAAAAAACCCGAAAATGTTGCAATGCCTGCTGGAAATCCATTTTATGAACTTGAAAGTCCTGAACATTTAGTTGCTTTACTCGCTCAATCAATACTAAAGAATCCAAGTGCACACGGTCCAGCAATTTACCATTTAAGTGATACCGAAATGACAGTTGACCAAGCAAATCAAAGTCCATTTTGCAGTGAAACACGTTTAGAAAGTGTTAGTGACATATTCAAGTTCAAGAAAGTTGTAAATAAGTACATGTTTGGTAAACAGCTTGTCAAAAGTCCCGAGGATGATTGTGAACTTGAATGGCATCACGTGATGGAAGCTGGATCTGGGATTTTTGTGCTACCCTCCTATTTGAACCACAGTTGTCTACCGAATGCAGTTTGCCATGATTACAATGACATCATATTCGTTAGGGCTATCCAGTTTATTAAAGCAGGAGAAGAAATATGTATACCTTATGTTAAATGGGAGGTTCCGTATGACAGTAGAAAAATGTTGTGTAGTAGACATGGATTTGAGTGCAGTTGTCAGTTGTGTGTACTGGACAAACAATTGCCCTCGACTGTCCTCGACACTAGAAAAGCCCTTCTTAACAAATTTAAATTACTTGAAAAGAAGTTTAACGAAAATTATCCGGAGTTTAATCACGGTGAATATTTGTGTTACCATATTAGGAAAACAAAGCAGATAATAGATGATTTTTTTATAACTTGCGATAACGAGATTTGTAAACAGTTTCCAAGAAATCTTCAACTGTTACCAATATCATGTTTTTATGTATTTCTCTCCAAACTATATTCTAAGGACAAAACCCATACTGAAATGAAAGATTGTCGACACATAGCATGCCACGAATTAATTCTGGTACATCATGGATTCGATCCTAAAGACATGCTTGAATCTATAGATAATGGCACGAATCTAATCACACCAGATTCGTTTTTAGATGATGATGTATTGTTTTCGACTGTTGGGTTGACTGTGCTTTACAGACGTTTAAAACAAATCGAAGTTCAAAAGAAATGGTTCAAAATTACTTGTGTTTTGGAAAGAATTTTTTCTGGGGGAGATATTAATGTTGTAAAACGCAAGTATGATCAATTTAAAGATTTACCGAATTTACAATCAGTTTAATAATTAGTTATTCGACAGTTTTTATTGAAAATATTCCTAAGAGCATCTTTAATTTAAATTTTTTTGTGTGAACTGTATTGAAATTCTGTGTTTCCTGAGGAATTTTGTAATAGAATCTGTAGTGATTCCTGTTTATTATAGTTAGTTTTAGTATCAACATTATATTTGTATTATTTGTGCAGAGGTCAAATTAATTATAAATGATTCAACGTTAAAGATACTGTGCACAATGGTGAAATCATATGGATCCTCATAATATTGTAAATGATGTTCACTGGCTTTTTAATGTAATTTGATATTTCTGAACTTGCACAAAATAACGTTAAATAGACATGACTTGGTTGTCTTGCGTGTTTTTGTACATTTTACATATCGCAATTTCAATGTTTACATGCAAATAAATGCTTTTAATAATCTATAAAAATGTTTAAATTATTCTAAACTATTTTAAGTCTGCAGCGCCCCACTGCGAGGAAATATGTGAGTTGATTAATTAATAAGGGTAATCAATGTGATTTTTCGATTAATTAACCCGATAACTTGACTTAAGCATATCTAAGGCAAGCTTACGATCAAATTTATAATAATAAAAACTATTCTTTCCCACGAATTTGGACATTTTTTACTTACATTATTCCGGGAAAACAATGCATTAGAAGTAACATAATTTTGTAAAATGAACCAATGATGATATCGAAACTCGATAGTATTTTAAGCCAAACCGTATGGCTGCCACCTGATTGGATCATGAACTCAATGAGGATGGTTCATAATGTTAAGTTTACTTAAAACTTTATGCAAAAATCCTTGACACCTAAACGCGGCGTTAGAATAATTTTAATTGGCGACCTTGAAACTCCATTAACACAATTGATTAACCTTGTTAATCTAAATATTCACCCTGAATTCCAATACTACCCATTTTTAATTTGAGATTACTTATCATCATAATTTGAACAACTTGGTGGGTGCAACACGTTCATCTCCAGTGCAAAACAGGTGAGGCAATATTGCTAACTTTAAATATTACTACGGCTATTTGAGGTAATTAAAGTCCCCTTCTAATCAGTTGGGTAGATGGGCCGCCAAAATGGAGTTTACATATGAAGTGGTTTATAAGAAGGGGGGCTCCTTGTAGATGTGGTCTGTCTGAGCAGATATCCGGTGATGGAACAACAAGCATCCCCTGGTGTGGAGGATGATGCTTACATTTATTTGGTTCAGGGCCAGAGGGATATGGGGAGGGAACAGATGCAGGATCCTCAGTTGGAATCATTACGGGAGAAAGCAGTGGGACGGGCAATGGCCGTCTGACCCCCCTAGATTGTTGTTGGTGGTCCCGGATCATTTGAGGCATAGGTCATAAAAGAATGTCATGACCATCCTCTAGCGGGACATTTTGGAATATCGATGACCCTGTCCCTGGTGTCACATGCATATTATTGGCCCTAGCTGAAGGCATCGGTGGCTAGGTTTGTGGCGTCATGTGCGCAGTGCCAAATGAATAAAATTGCATGGGTGTTGCCGCAGGGATTGTTAGAAACCCATAGCGGTGGAAGGACTAGGAGAAAAGTGGGGTTTTGATTTTGCGGGACCATTTCCGCCTTCGGTGGGACGTTGTGCTTATTGGTTGGTGGCGGTGGATTACGCCACCAAGTTCTGTGTTGTGGCCCCATATAGGCATGCGAATGCGGCGGCCATTGAGAATTTTTTTGTCACTGTTTGATAGGTTCTGGGTGCCTAAGGAACTGATCTTGGATAGTGGGACCCCCGTAGTTGAGTGGTAGGGCCCACAAGTTTTTTAAGCAGTATGGGATTGGGCATAGGGCCTCGACGCCATACCATCAGCAGGCCGATGGATTGGCCGAAAGGATGATACAGACCTTACTGACGACAGTTCGGATAACTGCCCCGGGGGGAAGTGTAATGGCGGATGGGTGGTGGCCCTAAATCGCGCAGTCGTCGCGTATAATTTCGCGACTCAGGCATCGTTGCAGGCATCCTCATTCGAATTATTGCACGGATTTTTGCCTCGGTTACCGGTGCATAATACCGTAGGGCAGCCCCAGTAAGAATATTATCCAAAATATTCAGCAGTTTTTAAAGGAAATTAGTCATAAAAGCATCTTCATTTTCAATTTATTTAGGAATTGTATTGCACACTTTCTGTAGTCATTTAACTATCAAGTGAACGTTTTTGAATCCTTGTATAATTACATTATGTCTGTTTTTGTACATTTGTGAAGAATTTTATAATTGAAGCCGCTGCGATTCAAGATTATTTCAATTAATTAGTTGAAGTATATATTCGTAATATTTGTGCAGATGTAGAATGAATTACACCTTATACATATTATAATACAAGTCAACCGGGAACAAATTATAGCCATTATTCTCTGTTAAAGATAATTTCACTGGTTGCATGCAAATAAATGCTTTTAAAAATCTTTAAAAACGTGTCCAATTTTTTAAACAATTATTAGAAAATTATCGAAACTCGATAATATTTTACACCAAATGTGTCGCCTGGGGCACTATCTTATACTTATATGAAAGCATTCTGATTGGGCCATGAGCTAGATGGGGATCGCTCATAAGGTAAAAAGTCTGTGACAAACATAATATTGTATTTAGTTTACAATACTGTGAATTATGCAAATTATTACGAAAATAATGAATAGCTGTATAATGTTGTCTGAAATGTTAATTAGTTACAAAAATTAAAAATCGGATTATGATATTACAATGATACAATGTGTCGACAAAGTCTGGCTTATTATGCTTCATATCTGGATGTAGGGTAACAAGTTGCTAACAGGTGGCAGTGTTTAAGGATTTAATGCATTTTGTTATATAAAGTAGCTGTGACGTACTACTATGGGTCTTAATTATCTGGTAACACTGCCAAGAAAATAATGTATATATATGCAGTGGTTGACCTCTTCTGCTTTGCATTTAGCACGGAATATCGTTGGACGAAGCAGAAGGAAACTTCCTGTTGAGGTAACAGATTTAAGGCAACTTACTTATTTTAGACCTACATGTATTTGGGGGAAAATGCATTAATTTTTGGAATTGCAATTGAGGAATGTACATAAAGTTAAAAGTAGCTCAAGTTTGAATTATATAGTATTTATATGTTTAAGATTGTGTTGCATTCTGTAGTAACGCCCATTGTTTGTACTATTGTTCCTCATATTTTGATAAAGTGCCTGTAAGCAATGCGAGTAGATTTAGAAATTATGTTAATGTTAATAAATAATGAATTTAGCTATTGCTGCTTCATCATATTTACATAATGACCTTTTGGAACCAAGAATTTATTTCGAAAATGTCTGTTATGTAAGCAATTTTTGATTTTCAATCATCGGACTGTATGTTTATTTGAATTTATAATTGGTTAATGTTATACTAGCTATTAATAAGGCAACTACTGCAATTTAATCAATACAAGGTATCCAATTCATATCTAATTGTTTTTCTTTTTGAAATTCTCAATGAAAATTATGTCAAAATTGGCATTTGTTATTTCATGGGGATTGTCATCAATACCACAGTGGAAGATTTTTGGTTTAAAATAATTTACATTATTTGTTGGAAATTACATCCATTTTCACATTTTAATTATGGAATTATTCCAATCAATGCCTAGGCTCTCTGAGGCATTAGTAGCCTTTGAGCCCCTAAACGTTAACCAACCAATCACATTTTAATTAAGCATTAGTGTATATGTACGATCCAAATTAGTCATTAATCTAGTTAGACAAAAATGACCATAGGATTGTTTTTGGAAATATAAGCGACATAAACAATAAAAATATTTTGAAACACGAAGATGTTTTATGTAGTCCGAAAACATTATAGCCTGAAATTACGTATACACACTTGAGAAATTTCAACTTGTAAGCAATAAATCTTTAGTAAAGATTAAAGGTGTGTCTAGCAATAAGTCTGTGTACGAATCAATCTAATAATCTTGATGTTTCCAATATTGACAGAAAAGATGGCAGAAGCATTTGTAGAAGAAGTAGTGGCGAATCCGTCTCATGAACAAAATGTTCAAAATGAAGCACTTCGATCATGGCATCGAAATAATACAACGAACCTCGTTGATGTGCAAGGTGCTCTTCAGGAACATGTATCAACAACTGCCCTCGAGAACTTGAATTTAGTATGTCTTCGAGATATTATCCCATGTAGAGTTAACATCGGCTGTTTTCTCTTACTTCGGACATTGGAACCAGCAAATCAATTAAATGGTATCATCACCATCGTGGAAGACCATGAAGGAAATGGTATGATATTTTGGACAAGCACCTTAAACTTAGAAGTGAATAAGCATCTAAACGGAACTCTACCTGTTGCAACAATGTTTATTTTGAAAGAACCTTACATCAGTATTTCAGAGGAAAACCATTCGTTTTTGCGTTGTGATCATCCATCAGATATGATTGTGTTGTATGAGGCTTACAAACTTGTTCCAATGGCAAAGTATATGAGTTGGAAAAACCGCGTTGATGTACCAATGAATGATAACTTGTATGCATTTGAATATCCAAAGACAGCGACTCCATATGATTGGTTCAAGCTTGGAAATGCTTACCTGAGGGATAGAAATACTTCATTAGCCATGCTTTGCTATAATCTAACGTTGCATGTATTCGGGAGTATGGACAGTGAATACTACAAGAGTGTTGTGCTTGCACAGATGGCAGAAGTGTACTTTTCACAAGGATTCTTCGAGAAAGCCTTCGGAGTTACAAGAACACGTCTTGAAATTCAACTACAAGACAAAAAGGCTCTGATGTGTGCTGGAAAATGCAGCTACAATCTTAGAAATTATGTAGAAGCCAATGAATATTTCGAAGAATATCAAGCTTTATATCCTACAGACAATATTGTCGATGTAGACTTAAGAAATTCACATCATCGAGTTAAAGAATTTGAAAGTGGAAATTACGACCATAGTGAAATGCTTATATATCGAGAATTCAAGCCTTCAGAACCGATAGATTGTGCAGATTACGTTGGCCCCATCGAAATAGTGCAAATTGAGGGAAAGGGCCGTGGTATAGTTGCCACCAAAGATATTGAGCCAAGAACTCTGCTAGTAGTTTCTAAAGCACTGGCATTTTCTATGAAAGAAAATGCAGCAGGAAATGGAGAAGACTTGGTTTCTAAAGTCGCTCAATTAATTCACGCAAATCCCAATACATTTGGCCCAATTGTCTATAGGCTTTATGACGGTATCCGTCATGAAGATAATCCAACAGTGTTCTGCGATCCAGAAACAAAGAATGAACCAATAATTGACCTACAGAAGATCAGAAACATTATTAATATGAACAAATTTGGTGAGGCTGATTATGCAAATGCTACGGATCCTCGATGGGGCT
>JAQGAE010004432.1:0-12792 GCA_034696685.1 Julus scandinavius | reverse complement strand
ATCAAACCACACCTTATCTAATCTTTAAATAGGAGCAGGCGTCATGAGGTAAATATTTAAGGCAGCCATTGGTGTTCACTCTACGCCTCAAGGATAAACATGAACAGCGCTGTAGCGAAAATATTACGCCGAGATTAATGTACTTCTTTAGGGTTCTCTTCCCTTATCAAAATGGCCACTCCTCACATCAAATATGGCAAAGCCGAGGTTTGGTGAACACTTTTGCCAAGGAGAAGCAAATCCTAACTAGCTGTCTTTACACGTTGTTTTTAAAGATCAACAAGCTAAGCGAAAGATAGTATCCTGACCAAAGTACATGTCCAAAAAAATGTATGAGTTTCTATGAAGACTGACCATCTAATCCTAACCAGCTTATTTACGTGCCAATTAATGCATCAATGAAAGGACCATCCCCAACCATGCCTATCCCAACCGTTATACCACAACCATGCCTATCCCAACCGTTATACCACAACCATGTCTATCCCAACCGTTAAACCACAACCATGCATATATCCCAACCGCTACACCACAACCATGCCTTCAATGGGTACTACTAAAGAACAACGCAACAAGTGGCACAATGTTAAGCACTGTTACCACCTATCGAAAAGAAACTAATCCTAACCAGTTTTCAAACGCATTTTCTGCACAAGATTACTAAAATGTCAACTGAAAGACATCTTAAACAGTATTCCAGCAGGTGATTGCCAGCAATGGAATAAACTTACGGGGGACTTAACCGTTTTATGGCCCAACCTGTTTCTGCTGATAAAGGGGCACACAAGTTGAATCTACATCCAATGGAAATGACAGTCAGTTTATCAATTTTGTTAAATCAACCAGAAATGATAGGAGGCCTATTGATGTTTACCCTATTGCGGGGTGCATTTTCACATATTTGATAGCGATAAGAGTAAGTAAACACTTAAGCAAACAGATGGGGGTCCAAACACATTTCTGGAACAACAGGCAGACTACAAACCCCGAAAAATAACTTGAAATACACCTCACAAGCTGTACAAATGAAACCTTCATGATAATTTCGAAACTGAAAAATACTGGCCGAAAATGCGCAAGTGACATTATTGTTTTTTTTTTATGTAGTATTTTGTTGATTCCAAAAAATGTAATCATAATGGCATTTACATGATAATTTGAAATTCCTGGTGCACTTAAGTAATATATGAAATACTTCAGCATTTCAGAATTTCCTCAATGATGAATTTGTGCAGTAGTAAATCATTATTAATTTTCGAAAATTCCAGTTAATTGTGTACATTATTTTCTAGCTATCAAACCATCATGCATTCCAAATTAATTTTCATTTTTTATAGAAAACATGAAATGTTCAAAATGACTAGCACAACAACAAAGATAAAACGTTAATGAAAACATAATGAATTTTAATAAAAAGCGATTAGCAAGGGAGAAACCCAAGCGAAAGATTTGACCATTTTAATCAACTTCTTATTTCCATTAATTAGTCTTAGATAAAAAAAACAGCTACCAAATTAGCTTTTCTGCCCAACGGATGCGTTTCAGCATGTTCATTACTTTGTTATTAATTGCAATTTTGGCATCCCTCTGATGTTTTGCTTGCTGAAGCTTACGTAAGGACGTTTTACCGCCATCGACTTTTTTAATTATATAAGATCCAGTTTTATGTTAATCATTAGCAATTAGCGCTTTAATGTCTTTCCTCGAACTATTTGGAAAAATGAGAGCATGTGTGGGTTCTTCTTATTGCGAACATGCTAAGAATTTTTTTTGTTGTAAAAGGTTAATCGCAACTTGCAGTTTTAATATCAAATTAGAAGTTGAGAAAACTTATTGTTCTAGAACCATCAAATCTAGGGAGATGGCTGACGTCAGCTTGACGTCATATCTACTACACACTCACCTAATTACTTGAAATTTACGAGAATGCAGCTGCTTTGTGTTAAGCAGAAGCATTTTTTTTGTGTGTTCAGTTAAAAATTTGCAAGTAAGCAGCACCAGGATGCAAGTGAACAGAAATTTTGGAAAAGTTTTCCCCAAAAACTCAAAAGAACTTAAAAGTATCCCTAATAAAATAGTATATCCTGTATCCACGCTTGATGGGCAAACCCCCCACGAAGCTACCGGTGCTTCTGTCATCAGTCAAAAGAGGTTGTACAGTATGTTGACGTATACTTTAATTGGCATTCGAACATCAGCATTCAGCCATTAAATCCTCATTCAACAAGCTGAGTTTTCATGCAAAACAGACCGAGAAATTAAGCAATCTGACAATCCGCAGACTATTGAAGTGCACGCATGCAAAGCGCTCTTCATTGGACCTGGTGCTCGTATTTCAAGATTTTGCGAGAAAAAAAAGCACAAACTCGGCTTCTTGGAATAATTCGCCGCATGCAGCCTCGCAGAATGTATGAACTTACGAAGCTTGTGTTTAACATAACTGCTATGAGCTGCTACTGTGACAGGTTCAGCAAGCAGACAATCTCCATTTAGCGAACTTTTGGAAAAATTGGGAAACTCATTGGTAGAGACATTTTGTATAGCATCGCTGCTTGTTGTGTATATCACAGAAAAAGGGCACAACATGACCAACGCTCCAGAAAGTTTATGAATAGTCATTATTCAGGCTATTCATACATAGGATTTGTAAAATTCATTTACATTTAAATGTGCATATAGTAGCACTGACCAAATTAATCATCGACACTCACATCATGCGCCATCTAACAAGATTATGCAGAACTCAGGGTGGCCACACAATTTTCATTTTGAATTTCCCTGACTTTTGCTGGGATGGCATTTTGCTTGGAAGTGGAAAATTTCCCTGACCACTTACTAATTTCCCTGACTTCCCTGACCTGTGGCCACCCTGAGAACTATGCAATTGACGTCACCAAAAACTAAATGTATCAGTAAAGTAACCTTTGAACTCGTCCCTATTGCGCTGTGTCACTGACTTCGTCTCCTCCGTTTTGATAGCAGCCCTCGAGATAAGGAATTCATCACTTAACGCCCCACTCCGACATGTTTATAAGCATAATAACCAAAAATTCGTGTAATTTCACAGAAACAAGTCGCCCCCAATTAAACATGACCTTCGTTTAGTCTACATAGACATCTTGTGAGGTCCCGCTTTCAGTTAAGCGCGATCTTTGAACACGAAATTTCTTTCGTTGTTGGTGTTGTGGTTTAAAAACATACAACAAAAAATAATATGTTGATTTTGTAGGACAAAAAGAGGCGCGAAAATCTAACTACAAATTATTATGTTTGCCCGAAGACAACAAACATTTTGCTCACGGTTTCGAAATTTCAACAAACCGAGAAAAAAACACCCCAAATTGTTTTCATTCGGGCTAATCTCCTCCAAAAAAAAAAAAAAAAAAAAAAAAAACAGTCCAAAGTTTTGTTTGCTGCAACCCCAAAATTTGTGCAAACAAATTGGATATGAAAACCAGTGAACTTTCCCCAAACGAAAAGGTTCACCGAAATCTCGAGTATAAAATGGCGGGAATAAAATCAAACAAATATTGCCAAGTTTTCCAAAATAAACATTCAGGAATAGTATAAATAGGGCTCTATAATTTACAGTTTAACCCAACTCGTTTCTGAGTTGCCTGCAAAGGTATACAACAGTCGTCACCACCAACGCTAACCATGCAGGATCCGATGTTGAAAACTAAAAATAATGAGGGGAAAATAAAGCATTTCTCCCGCTTGAGTGCCTATCAAATTTATCTCCAATTCGGACATTAAAACTGGAGCTCGCATCCTAAAGCGAGGGAAATTCCCCCGTTGTCCACGCCGTCAAAGTCCTCCCATCTTCGGAAGTCCATGCCTGACGCTTCAATTACTTTCCACGTCAATGCTTAATTATTTTCGGCCTAATGAAGGGGTTAATGAGCATATGAACAGACATGCAAGAATGCTTCGATGCATTAATGAACAAATGATTTCTCGAGTATCGCATATTGAAACGCGGCCAGACGAGACAAAAAAAAAAGATGGCGGCAATGGGATGTTCGCCAGCTATCCAGGTGGATTTATTCGAGCTACATGATGTAACATGATTTCAACGTCGTTAACAAGGACCATTGGATAGGTATCTGATAACAGCAGGATTACTATTTCCAAAAGAATATAATTTTGTGTCCTAAATTAGGATTGTATTCATACATAAATAATTTAAAATCTAAAGTGTTTCATTGCATTTGTTGTAGTGTATTCCAGCAGAATGAAACACAAAATTACTTTAGGAACACACACACAGTGTTCGGCGTATTGAAAATACGATTTCTGTCAAACTCTTAAGATCGGTATGCACCAAACGAAACATTCAGACACAAAAACAAACAAAAAACCTTGATGTGTCCAGAAGTGTTTGTGAGACAATGTGTCGAAAACGGCCATTTTCTGACAAATTTTGATGTTTCTTGAAAGGAAAAAATGTGTCAGAATGTTTCCTGGTAAAGCGCATTTGCCATTGACGTAGAGCATTGCTACAAGCTTTGTTTTAAGAAATGTGTCTTAGGTGCGTACACTCGTGTGTTTTCTTCTTTTTTACACTTTTTTTACACATGTTTGTAAAACACATGATAGAAACTTTGTTTCACTGTTTTTTGTGTATGTGAATGTTTCGGTTGGTGCGTACCGACCTTTAAAACGAATAAAGTGCATTTTTAATTAAATTTCAAGTTGCAAATAAAAGTGTAATTTGGATATCAAACTATAGCTATATCAAGGTTCAAGTAAATTTGTTGGTAAAAATTCAAAAAATATTTCAAGGAATTCAAGGCTCATCCCTTAGGTTTTCAAATACCCCCACCCATGACCAATTCCACAACATTTTCCAAATATAGTATGAAACTTTTGTAGAGAATTCGAACAAAACTTGTCGGAGTTTCCAGATTTACAAAAAATTCCAGTACAAACCCGTGTTTAACACCAACTTCAAGACTAATTCCGAATTTTCAAAGGTTCTAAGAATTCAAGTATATTTCCCAACTTCCAAGGTTACTGGACGCCCTGCTTATACGGGTTCCATTGCCATAGAACAATACCTGAATGAGCAGTACGTGACCGCAGTACTAAAGCAAGAAATGTCGCCTACTAATATTATTTGCAACCTATTCTAAAGAGCACGGTTCATACCATTGACATTCCATCAGAGAGGCATGCGCTGACGCATGCAGCAACGCAAGGGGCGGCAGTGACTCCGAAAATCCCCATTTCCATTGGCTTTCGCCTGGTAATGCACCAGGGGCTTCATCGTTTATGTTTCTGAGCCCATCATGGGTTTCGGAGTGAAATAAAATCCCTTTTCTTTTAATATTGGACGCAAAATCCGCAACAAAATCCACCTTTTTTTCCTGAAATCCTATCGACTTTCTCCCTTTTCGCCCACCGCAGACGCATGCCTCTATACTGGTTCGTGATGTTTGATATAGAGGTTACTATGCCCCGTAGTGACGTTGCTGATCCGAAATACAATTTGCGATAACGATCCCCACGAGACACGTCAAATACCAGCTCACTTGCAGCTAACGTAGGTGGACGAGCTTTTTCGAGAATATTGGAAAAAGTCAAATCCTCCTTTTTACAGAAAAAAAAAAAAGGAGAGAAAAAAAGCAACTTGATTTCTTGATATTCAATTATTTAGCAGCATGTTTAGGGCACATTACATGATTGCATGGCTATTAATTGCATGGTTAGACAGACCAATGGCAGTGAGCGGAATGAAACACCAGTTCAACCTAGCTTCAAGACAGCAACTATCAGATGCAGTGTCTTGTACGATTTTATTATAATTAGAAACTTGCATATAGTAATTTTCAGCGTTCACTCCAAATTACTGAACATACTCTAGGAAATTCCTTTTTCAAAATACCCTCGATAGACATCACTCGATTTTTTTTTTATAAAGTCTTGCTCTGAAATATCATCCTGCAAATGAACTTCAACACTTTCTTGTAATTACCCTTAAGTTAAAAACAATGTTGTTAAAAAACTCGTTCGGGAATATAACCCCATCAATTATAATTAATTGGTGGCGGCTCGAGAGTTCATCAAGACTTTAATTAAACTTGTAGCATACCAGCTGTTAACTTTTCAATCAATAGCCTATTGGCAAACTAGCTTAAGTTTCGCCAATTAAAACTAAAACTTATTTGAACAGTAAAAAACACTATCCATGATGTAACATGTGGTACCAAACCCCTTTTTTATATCGCCTCAACTGATTCAATTGAGTTAATTTTCAATTAAAGTAACAATGACAACGTGATCAACTTTGGGTAAACTCGATTGATGCAATTTATCGAGAAACATATTTGGTGAAACATCCAATATTCGCTACCAAAACCGGCGGGCATAAATGAATTTTCTCCAATTGTTTAGAGTATTAGTAAATATCCCTTTTTGGTGATAAGCTGAACCATATAATATAGTATGCAGAGTGGGTTGACTTAAGACCTTATCAAAATACAATTCCCTGAAGCTTTGTGTCATCCCCTAGCAGAAGATTGATAACAAACTCGGGATTAAGCTGGTTATTACCCATAAATTGTGACCCGTAGAGGACGAGAGGAGTTTTGGAACAGCGATAAAGCTGTGTCAAACACGGAAAGGGAAAGGAAATAATAGTAGCAGCCACCATATTGCATCTCCAATTCCTGCAGTTTAATGGAAGTGTTTGCATAAATGATAAAACCAACTTTCTTATCTATGGATGTCACCGAAGGACAAGACTGACAGTCAATAGACGCTACTGATGAAAAAAAACTTCAAAGTCCATTGACGCCATCGATGAACAAGCCTCTCGTCGATAGAGGCCACATCGATGAACAAGCCTTCCTGACCATTGACGCCAGTAACGCCCAAGCCTTCCTGATCACTGACGCCAATGATATGTTCAAGTTTTACTGACGAATGACGGCATTGGCGAGAAAGTCTTCTTTAGCCATCGAAACCATTGATGAACCAGCATTGAACAACTAGTCTTGTCCATTGACGCCATTAGTGAAAAGGTTCTTATGCCCATTGACACCATTGATGAGCAAGCCTTCCTTGGCCATCGACCCCCCTTTAATGAACAAGCATTTCTGCCCATCTACATCATTGAACAAGCCGTCTTATCCATTGATGCCATTTGAACAAGTTGTCCTGTCCAATGACGCCACTGATGAAGAAGTTGTCCTGTTCAATGACGCCATTTGAACAAGTTGTCCTGTCCAATGACGCCACTGATGAAGAAGTTGTCCTTTTCATTGACGCCATTGATGAACAAGTTGTCCTGTTCAATGACACCATTTGAACAAGTTGTCCTGTTCAATGACACCATTTGAACAAGTTGTCCTGTTCAACGACTGAACAAGTTGTCCTGTCCATTGACGCCACTGATGAAGTTGTCCTGTTCAATGACGCCTCTGATGAAGAAGTTGTCCTGTTCAATGACGCCATTTGAACAAGTTGTCCTGTCCAATGACGCCACTGATGAACAAGTTGTCCTGTCCATTGACGCCATTGATGAACAAGTTGTCCTGTCCATTGAAGCCATTGATGAACAAGCCTACATCGACGCCATTGAGGAGCAAACCTATCCCTCCATCGAAGTTATTGATAAACAAATGCAAAACATTCTTGTCCTTCAAAAGCACTGAAAGAACTAGTCCCTCGATGTCATCGAGCATCAAGTTTACCTGTACGTAAACGCCACTTAAATAGCTCATCATGCCTTCAGGGAACACCTAGTTGAGACATAAGTTCAACTCGAGTGTAACATACATTCCAGTGGTACAAACATAAGGATGTTTACTATAACGTTTAAGCCTTCCCACGAATGATAAAAAAGCTATAGGTGACGATGAATTTCATATTGTGTTCCTGAAATTATGGCAAGGCTGACCTGGGTGTGACTTGACTGCTTGCCTCTTCTACTACAAGGCAATGAAAGCCTGTGAACCAACAATTCGTTGCTGAGAACATTATGCCGTAAGAGGTGACAATGCAAGCGATTGTTTGCAGAAAAATAAAATGAAACAATAAATGCAAATGAAATTTGTTAAACCCTTCCAGGCAGAACATTAAGGAAGATAGACAATGGCCACATCCATTGTGACGACGCAAAGTAAGCGGAAGAAAATGTATTCCAAGTAAATTTGCGGAAAATAAGCTGCAGAGTAAAAATTGTTCAGGCAACCCAAGTAACAATGGCTGACAAAACACGTCAGAGAAACAACTAACGTCAGCACAAATAAAAAAATAATAATAATGAGCGATAATACGATTAATTGTAATGCAAATGCATAGTATAGATAATGTATATATAAGGAAATAATCACTGTCAGCTGCCACTGTCACTATTGTCTTCTATAAGTGTTTGTGAAAGACGACATTTTTAATTTTTTCTAAAGGAAAATTCGAAGGTAGATTTTAATAAAATAAATTACTGGGAAAATCTGCCATCGCTTTTGTTAATTTTTGAAAAAAAGCAACTCATTTTTATAAAACCTTGAAATAAATCTTGAATAAGTGTCACTCTCAATATTGTTTCCTATAAGTGGTTGTGAAAGACGACATTTTCAACTTTTTCTGAACACAAAATGCCATGAATAATGACTGTTAGGTCTCTGGGTCCCATTTACGGATATTGCTAGGAATGGTTTGTTTTCTGTATACGTTTCCTTTTAATTGGCGATGGCATTTTCAACTTTATTCTACATGTGTGGTTTGAAACAGTTTTTTAGAATGTAATGTTAAAAAATAGCATTATTGTAAATATGGGGCATTGTGACTTTGTTGAGGCAGTGGGTTTGAATGTAGATGAATTTGGATTTAAAATGCCTTTATAATGTGTTTATACCAGCTTGTAATTTGAATTTTTTTTTTCTAGTAAAAATGGGAAATATAGCTGTATAGTTATAAAATAAGTAATCTGTTTATAATGTGAATGAATGTCATGAATACGTTGCATACGCCACCAGGGGGTGCGGAATCAGAATATGGCTTCGTTTCAAACGCCACGCTCAGCTGATCCCAAATTACACAAAACGTGTTTAGGCTAATGGGCGAGGGCCAACCAGCAGCAAACCGCAAGCTGTGATAATCTCGTAAATTTAGCATTTTGAAGAGTTTAAATTATAAATAACGTCTAATTACAAGAGACAGTGTGTGAACAAGAAACAATGCGCTATTCTGCAGTTACAAAAACAACAACAAAAAAATGATGGTAGGCTGCGATCGTATTTCGGCAGTTGTTTTATTTGGTCGTATGCATGACACGACCCATAAAACAAACTCCCATGCAGAGTACCGTCTTCTGGCGCAGGAGTAACGGGTAGCCGGAGAACATTACACGACAGTAATCTCCACACGAAAAATATCTCGAAGTCGTAATTCTATTGTAAAGTCACAATAGTCGAATGACAGTCGTAAAACATTTAGGGATTTAGATGCAACTGTTTTTCTTTTATAGGTATTTTCGTGCCATAAAATGCATGATGGAGGCTGGCAACGGGACAACAATGGGAGCGGATCAGCGAAACTTGCACCAACGCCAGTCGGACAAACAGAAAAGTTGGCGTACAAATGCAACAACCTGACTGCAAACAAAAGTATAACACCAGTGGTTACTTCGCATCTTGCTACAAAGTCAGACCACACCTCATCAACGCTCACAACTATCAAAGGCAGAATTAGCATTAGTCCAGTTCAGCAGCACCACCTGGTGGCGAATTAGAAGTTACCAAAGATAGCCGAAAGTAGCCATTTTTGGTAGCAAGACATTCCAATAGTTTCCAATGATTTATTCTGAACTAAACGAACACGATCATGAAACTACAATGCTGGAATTTCTACATCACCAGGGAATGTTATAACTATCAAAGGTAGAATTAACACTCTTCCAGTTCAGCACCACCTGGTGGCGTATTAGAAGTAGTCCAAGATGGCCGAAAGTAGCCATTTTTGGTAGCAATACATTCCAATAGTTTCCAATGATGTCTTCCGAACTAAATAAACACGGTTATGGAACTGCAATGTTCAAATTTCAACATCACCATGAGGTGCTGAACAAGAACAAAGCAAATTGAGGTTCCAATGACGTCATATCACTCAAGACGTCATTGCATGCAGACTAACTTGCGAAGACGTCGTGATATCATGTTGCAAGAACATCCCATGAGTACATTGTAGATGCGACTGATGGGGCATAGCGAATATGATAATGTAGCCGTCATTCTAGACTTGACATTCTCACAATCTACTTCATCGATTATCCAAAATACGCCTATTAAAACAAGAATAAGCCTTGCTGGAATGGGCAATGAGCGCAGAAGCGATCAATGAAAGTGATCATAAAGTAACCAGAAACGTGTTCGATGAGCACAGATCATTCTGGGGTCCATTTTGCAACATTCATTTCCAATAGCTGTCCAGTGTTTTTTTTTTTTATAGGAGCGCATAGATCATGAATATGCATGCATGGCTGTTGGTGGACTGCTTACTTCCTATAGTTGGGATGAATGGTTGCGAAGCGTGGGTCGATTAATTAATCACCTCCATGATTAATTACATTCAAGGCCTGGCATTCATGCACCTGTCAGGGTTGTGAAAAAGATGGTGATGTATGGGAATGCAGGGCGACGACGGAACCGAGGGCCGATTAACATATCACGAGGGCGAAACCTTGGGGAAAATCGAACAGAAACACGGAAAGTTTGTGAGAAAACACAACAAACATGTTCGTGTCATGCTCTGCAGATGGCGCTGCTTCCAAGGGGCCCATAATGCACGACCAGTTCTGGATCAAGTCATCTTAGAAAGTACCTAGGGCACCACCTAACTTGCATTTCAAAAATCACTAGATCTAAACAAATGCAATGGCGATATCCAATAGAATGTTTTTATCACAAACTTCCTTCTCTAAAAAGTGTTTGTTGGGTGAAAAATACATGCTTAAAACAAATCGATGTCTAGCTAAATGTCATATCGAAATAATTGCAGTTAAAACACAATATTATCAAGAAAGATCCAGTAAAGTAAGTCGTTCTTGGGTCTTCCTAATCAGCAAGTTTATGCGTTACTCGTAATTTACTGGCAGGCAGGTTATAACACCTTTTGAATAAATAAATAAATGCAAAATTACATACCAAGTTCGATAAAAAAAGGTACAAGGCCGCACATCACAACTATCGATTGCTTTAGTTGACAATGCAATGGTTTTGATAACGACAAGAACCAAAACAGCATTAATCCACTGAAACTTATATAAAGTGCAACATCACTTCTCCAGGTAATTTTTGGATAAAATAAACTGTTCTTCTGTAACACATTTTGTAAATTTATTTAATAAGCCAAGAACAAGGGGTAAGGATTATCTTAATCATACAAATATTTGATGGTAGAACAATGTTCAATGTTCAAGCTATCTATTTTCAAAAAGTTCTGGGTATATATAGACTCTGAACTGGAATTATGCGAAATATGGAATTGCCCCAGGCCATAACCTGAATACGAACCATAATTCAAAATGGGATTACCGTTGGCATTGATTGGAGTAACAGAGGTCATAAAAAGATAAGCTCACAAAATAAATAAGCTTGGTTTGGCCCCCGTTCAGGATCATTTTTCGGGATTTTTTTCTCCCCTCCACGAGATAAATCCGCCAGTAGCTAATTCCAAAATCTTCGACAGCATTGTTTATTTTGTTTACACACGGAAACAATAAATAAAAAAGCCTACAGCCCTCTTGAAATTTCAATATTTGTTCGGTTAAGGAGACAAAAAAGGTGACGAACTTTAATAAAATCATGTGCAAAAACTAGCTTCGCATCGATTTAAGAACACGTCGAAGCGGCTGAAATTTTCATTGCTGATATAGCTAATAATCCATGCAACACGATATAGAAGGCGCTAAGAATTTGCAGACAGCACAACCTGGAGGCAACCAAAAAAGACCAACAGAAATTAGTCTGGAATACATCAATATTCACATCACTTCAAACTAAATAAAAATTTGTAACGAGTTTGGAACACTTCTGAGAACAAGTAAACTGAAACGTGGATTACTACACATGCCAGTAATTCCTTGTGAAGATCAACATAAATGAGTCAAGACCAACAGAAATAAGTCAAGAACAACAGAAATTAGACAACACCAACAGAAATCAGTCAAGACCAACAGAAGTTAGTGTGGATCACATCAATTATTCACATCATTGCCAACCAATAAAAAAATTTGAAACGAGTTTGGAACACTTCTGCGAACACAAGCACTGGAACATGTTCTAGATAGGTTTTAAAGCACTCTTAAAGATGCATGCTATCATAATTTATAATTATCGCAAACGTTCCAGAACAGTTTTATTTGGTCTTCAACTTCTTATGCGATTCTGTACATTGGAAAACTTTTCACGGTTTTCTTTTAGAACACGTGAACACTCTAGGTGTTTTAGTGTGTTCTTACGTGCTGAGCCGTATCAGAGAGCCAGCTTTTTTTCTGATATGACATGCAACAACTGACGTTGGTATAAGTCTCCCAAATTCCGTGAATAGCCCCCAAAGTTCCACACTGCAATTGGCCAATGCAGTGCACCTGTACATATAAAACAAAGAAAGACCTTGGCCATCCAAGTTCGGAAACCCAATGGTCAAGCGAGGCAGAAAAAGAAAAGCGCCGTTGCATCGGCTCTTTTGCGGGCAACCTAATAAAAATTAAGACGAATGCGTTTGGTGTAAACGGTCATCGGCTGACCACGCATTTAAGTAATGGCCGTAGCCGGACACAGTGACTGG
>JAQGAE010004431.1:0-12793 GCA_034696685.1 Julus scandinavius | reverse complement strand
GTTTGAATGTTTTTCTACTAGGTTACGTGTTTCATTTCGACATAGTGTCACCTACAATTTCACATGTTGTTATGCAATTAAATCACTGACACTGAACACGAATCCAATATTTCGTCAAACTCATTTTTAACGGCATAACCGTAATTGGCTTATGATCGAACAGATTATGAACAAATCCTCTTATTTTATGCAATTGGTTTATTAAGTGTACATGCAAATGTGGGCAATGCCTACATTTGCGAAGATTTTTATAAATTGACAAGTGGTAGCAAACTATTTCAAATCAAATGATCATATACTTTTTTATACTACTCTCCACGACCCATTGTGTATTGGCTACATATTAATTCCCAGATAAAATTATCGTCCATTGGTCACTGCTTTTCAAGAAAATTACCACCATTAAGCAGATTCACTTCATTTGTGCGGAAATATAAAATATCTTTTTATTGAACATTAACGTTATGTTTTTTGAAATAGGACCCCATATTTGATTGAAATTTAACGTCACAAGCGAGTGACATTATGACGTCATGTTTCGGGGATTTCGTTGCTCTATATAATGTCGTATTATGAATCATTATATTGTTTCAACATATTAATTAATATCATTTAAGCCAAGTGCACAAAAAGTTTTTTGACCATGTTTCCAATCATTTTAAGCAGGTTTTATTTACAGTTTAAAGCACATGGGCCATGCTTTCAGCATTTTTTCTTAATATTAAATAATAAATGTTTTTCCATGTTTTCGGAGTTTAGTGAGAAAGTTCACAAGTTTTCTGCCCTGCTCCATCAAATTCCTATCAGAAAGCTTTGACAAAAACTTGATGTTTGTGTAGTGCGATGTTTGAATTTGGCTCGTTGACACGTGGCAGGCCCGTAGCATCTGAGTGTCAGGCTCTTTCGTGGTTTGTTTGCTGTAGCCAGTGCTCAAATACAACCTAATGGATACGTTGTGCAACATTGGATTTCTGTTTGACTATCGTAGGCTTCGAGCTAAGAGCAAAGGCTTTTGATAGCTCCAAAAAGACCCAGGTGGACGCGCTAAATGTTGGCATTAATTATTCATCCCCTTTTTAACTTGGTGCTCAGATATCAGTTGCATGAGTGGAAAAGATTTATATGCAAATGCTCGTCAGCTTCCCTTCAAGATTTCATTTTATTTCCGAAAGAACAGAGTGACAAAATGTTGCTGTCAGGCGTTAGAGAATAGTGCATTAAATCACTCCACTTGTACCATTTATTATTGTTATTCGTTGATGGGCTTCATTAAAAATGTATCTGTTGATATCGTTTCCTCTTTTGATAGCATATGAATTGTTTCGCCACCTATAGAAACAAATGAAATTTATATTTCATTTCCCGTTACACCAGTCTTCGTTTTATCACTGATTAATCCTAAAAATCAGTCTTAGGTTATGCTTTAAGACGCTAGTATCAATTGAGTACATCAATATAGCCAATTAATAACTATAGAAATAAAATTTAGTCCAATTTTTATCTACATGTGTCCTACATTATTCTTAAAAAATATTTCTTTTTACTTTTATTAAATTAGACAGACCATGACAATAATGTCTTATTTCATGATCGTCTCTTAGTTGAGTTCATGTTTAGCTGAACTTAACTTAGTGCTTTATTGTAAATAATAAGTGCTAAGCATGCGCAATCCTCATTTATACCATCCTATTGTCGTTAGGGAATTTTAAATTTGGATGGCAAAAACTCGTAATAAATTGGTTGTTTTTCACAAATCTTTGAATTAGAAAAGGATGGTTAAGTTGGTTTAATAAAATATATTATCAAGCAGCATTGAAACCGCTGCTATAGATTGTATAAACTAGCTTTACATTCAATTTATTCTTCTTGTTTAGTTATAAACAAGGTTTATTAACTCAATTTTTTTTTACATTTTTCTACAGGTAAATATTAATTATCCGTAATTAAGATGACCAAAAAAGACTGAAATTGGCGTCTAACATGCATTAGAACAGTGAGTATATAAGTAATAAGTATATAATGTACATAAGTATGTGTATGGATTTCAGATAAGCTATATTAGTATTACTAGACTCTTCATTCATATGATCATCTTGAATTAGGCTAAAATAGGTTGAAATGGGAATATAAAATCACGAATTCTATAATTGGTTAATAACGGTTTTTAATTTCGAATCAAAATAATCAAGATGTCAATGTCATTTGCTTTACGATAACCCTAAATGAGTTAATATATGGGGATGGATGGATCGCGGGATTTCTGAAAGATTGTTTCTCTATTTATTGCTGAAAAGGTTTTCAAAATACAAAATTGCTCTACTAATTATTTAGTGGTAAAAATCTATTAGGGTATTAGTTTCTTACTACCATATATCTAGACATAAGCTATTCAAATTTCCCGCTACCAATTTTCATTTTTGTTTTACCATAATGCATTGTGGGATACTTTCTGAGGAGGCAGTGCTACCAAAGTTCTATATTCGATTTTCCCTCACTTGTCGCGTTAGTTTTATTTGGTAATATCGTTGGTTGGTATACTGTCGTTCTTCTGCGTTTCTACACTGTTTTATTAATTTTTATTTAAGTCAGAGGATTTTTGTTGATTTCATTTGCAATTATAATGGATATTGATCAAGGTAAGACTCCTCTACGTAGTCCTTCTTAATTAAATTAATAATGTGTGAATACAAACGAAACATATCGGTGAATCGTTTTTCTGTTGATTTTTTATTGTTTGTACAGGCTAGCAGATAATTCATTTTATAATCGATACATTCTTATTATTATTTATTTCAGAAGATAGAGCTGCAACTCCTTCCAGTGATCAGGACGACGGTGACGATAACCATGTAAGCATATTGATTGTCAGTATCTTGATGCAACCTGTTTATGTGGTTTGATCAGCTATAATACCTTAATCGTTCATTTTAAAATTAATTTGGGTATTGTCCAAACAGTATTTTTAACCATTTTTATGTCTGAGGTATCAAGTTTGAGGCACCCTAGCTAACGCAGGCATTCTAGGGTACGTAGTTGTGTATTTAGGTTAATTAAGATCGAATTCTACCGATTAACGTGGCAGACCAGATCCCCCTTATCCAGGTCATAATGAAAAAAATCGTCTATAGTGTACAAGTGCATCTACCGTGTTACCTTGTGCGTGTAGACTATGTTATTCTGCATCAAAAACGGAGCAATCAGATCGGATTGTGGCTTTCAGTTGTCCAGTTATTTTCAGGCTGCTTACCTCCCACCCATTGTCGTCTCATATCTGTAACTTTGGTTGCATCTTATTTTTTAAACAGACAAAAGTTGATCTTATCTCAGCAATAACTCAAGCATTATGTATTAATTTTAGAATGAAGAAAATGAAGATAGAAATTCAGATAACGATGAAGAAAATGCTTCTAGGCACAGCAATTCAAGTAATAACAGGTAATTAAAAATGAAAAAGCCATTACAGCATGTTGAAGTGGGAAGTAATTTCCTATTTCTTTATCCTCTTCTTGGAGCCACTATGGTCATAATTAATACTGGAAATCTTTTAATAATCCTAGACCAGATAGTTTTTTAAATGCCAATTGTGAATTCCTCTTTATTTTTTATTGATGGCAAGATTTGGTGTTTAATTTTCTTTTTGACCGTCATAGTGATGAGGAAAACGGAAATGATGGAGAACAAAGTGAAGGCGAAAACGATGAGGAAAGACATAGTGGCGAGGAAAGGCCTGAAAGTCCTGTTCAAGAATCTAATCATAGTGATGGTGGGCAAAGAAGTGAAAATGAGGCTAGTGAAGACGAAAATCAGGAAGTAGGTGGCAATGCTACTGAAGACGAAGGAGAGGCAGTTCATTCTGATGATGAGGATAAAGGTGTCCAGTCGGAAGACGAGGAGCAAGCTGTTCATTCGGATGAAGAAGGGCAAGCTGCGCAGTCTGATGAGGAAGAACAAGCTGCACAGTCGGGAAATGATGCACAATCTGACGAAGATGAAGAAAAAGCTGCACAATCTGAAGACGAAGAAAAGACTGCACAATCAGAAGACGAAGATGGAAAGGCTACCCAATCGGAAGACGAAGATGTTAAGGGCATCCAGTCCGATGATGATGACGAAAAGGCGACCCAATCGGAAGGCGAAGAAAAAGCTGCCCAATCGGAAGTTGAAGAAGAGAAGGTTGGTCAGTCTGAGGATGAGGAAATGGCTGCTCAGTCTGATGGAGAGGATGAAAAAGCAGCAAATTCTGATGAAGATGAAAAAGCAGCAAATTCTGATGAAGATGAAAAAGCTGTTCAATCGGATGAAGAAGGCGGCAATCAATCTGGAGTCGAAGAGCAGGCGAATCATTCTGGTTCAGAGAATGAAAACGATGGCAATCAGTCTGAAAACGAACTCAAAAGTAACCACTCTGAAGATGAAGATGATCATAAAAGCAACCATTCAGGTGACGAAGGTGGAGATGACAAATCAGATGCTGGTAGTGGAGACGAACTAAAAGTTGATGTTAAAGATGAGCACTCTGATGGAGAAGAAAAAATGGAAGTGGATGGTAGTGATAATGAGAATGAAGCAAAGGGGAACGGTATGTAAAAACAGACATTTACAAATGTATATGTTTATTTTTCTGCTGCTGCTGCTGTGCAATAACCGTTTTCTATCATATTTATTTTGCTAATTCTATAACAGATGATGATGAGGACGACGATGATGACCGCAAAAACAATGACGAAAGTGATAATGAGGAGAAAGATGCAGAAGATAAGTTAGTATTTTTGATAATCTTTAAACTATCGTTTATTTTTATAGATTCCATTTGTGTACTCATCATTTTTGAAATAGTTTATCTTAAATTTCAATAGCATTGGGCATAGCACATTTTACATTTCTGAAATTTCTGTTATATGTTGTTGTATTTTTTGTCTTTGCTTGGATGCAATTTTGCATTAAAAGCATTGTACCCATTAGTCTCACAAACAACAAACTAATCTTAAAAATTCATTAAAAATAGTCATAATATGAAAATAATTTGGTTATATTTAATTTAGAGAAGAAAAATCTGATGATGAGGATGATGGTGACCAGAAAAATGAAAGCAGCGATGACGAGTAAGTAATTTGATTTTTTGTTCTAGAAGCTCACAGCAGGCGTTGCAATCATTTTCACATTCATGTCATTGGTCTTTTTGCATTGTTTGTTAATTAGGGAGGATGGAGGACATGTGAAGAAGTTGGTCGAAGATATTTTTGGTGAAAGCGATGAAGAAGATGACGATTTTGAGGTTGGTGCTCGATACAACATGAGTTATTGAAAAGGTTATTGGTGTGTTGTTATTCTAAAATGTGTAATGCTATGTAGGGCTTTGATGAAGATGAAGTTAAGAAAACGAAAAAAGGAAAGAAGAAAACTGCTGTTATTTCTGACAGTGAGGATGACGATAACGATAAAGATAAGAATGAAGACAAGGAAAAGGCTGGAAGTGATGAGGATAACGATGAGAAGAATGATGAAGAAAACGCCGAGCAGGTTGTTGCCCAAGATGAAGGACAACCAGCAACCGAGATTTTACCTGACTTATCAGATGATGAAGATGATGACGATTTAAGAAAAGGCGGAAAACAGTAAGACATCTGTGTAGCAATTTGAGAATTCAACTTTCCATTAGTTCGAACTTTGCTAGTTAGAATAAAATGATTAAAGCAATTAAGCGGAATCATCTTTCAAAATTTGCAGGGCGTTTATTGGCCACCATGTATATGCAAATAATTTGTAATTTAACTTTTTAATTCTGAACGTTATCATAATTATCAATTACAGTGACGGGTCATTTGTGTCTGATTTTGAGCTGATGTTGCAACGTAAGAAAGAGGAAAACAGCTATCGACGACGAAAGAGGAAAGACGTAGACATAATAAATGATAACGATGATTTAATAGCAGAATTACTTACACAGATGAAGCAAGCTGCTGAGGTAAGTTACATGAGCTACACAAATGTTTGAAGGAATTATTCCCAAGGAACCATGATTTCAACAAATTTAATTACAGGAGGATCGAGATTTGAATCGCAACCGTCAAGCTGCCACTAAAAAATTAAAGTTATTACCATTAGTGCAATCTCATCTGAGAAAACAGGATCTCAAAGTGGCGTTTTTAGATCAAGGAGTTTTAAATGTTCTTACCGATTGGTTGGCCCCTCTTCCTGACCGCAGTCTACCGCATTTACAAGTTAGAGAAGCAATGCTTAAATTACTTCAAGAGGTATGTAGGGTCCCTAGCCTTTTATTGCAATTGGAATTTGCATTATTTCTTTCATTAATTTTTTTTTATTCATCACCTAGTTTCCTCCAGTCGATCGTAGTCTTTTAAAGTCTAGCGGTATTGGTAAAGCAGTAATGTATTTGTATAAACACCCCAAGGAGATAAAAATTAACCGTGAACGTGCTGGGAAGCTGATCAACGAGTGGGCAAGGCCTATTTTTAATGTCAGTGCCAATTTTAAAAGTATTTCGAGAGAAGAGCGAGAGCAAAGGGATTTCGAGAACATGCCAAAGAAGTTGAGACTCAGGTGAGTGTAGCAGCATAATCACTTTGACAGTTTTGCAGCATTGCATACATTTTAGGGTTTACTTATAATGCTTATTTTCTATTTTTATATTGAAGTCTTGAAGAAAGCAGCACCTCAAAATCTCAGGATTTAGTACGATCTATAACAGGAGAAGATAAGGCCCTTAGGCCCGGCGATCCGGGATGGATTGCAAGAGCTCGAGTTCCGCTGCCATCAACAAAAGATTATGTTGTTAGACCTAAATGGAATGTCGATACCGAATTTGTTAGGGTAAGAAATATATTTTCAGTTATCTGCATGAATTTAAAGAAGGAATTCTTTGCGCTTTATTTGAAAAGCCTGAGCATTTAAATCTTATCGAGAGTGCAAAAATCCATTTGGTGCTGCAAAGAAGCTATTTATTGAAATAGGTTAGGCTGAATAATCCGCCAAAACCATTAAGGTTTTAATATCATTGTCCAGGGTGTTCAGTCGTCAGTGACAGTGACAGTTTGGCCCCCAGTGCTGAACTATTCGACAGAACCAATCACATTTTTCCATCAGAAATTGGTCTAGAATTATCACTCTAATGTTGCTTTAGTTAGTACGGATAAGCATTTATTTAATGATAAGTCAGGGGTGGAAAGGGGGGAATACATTTGACAAATTGTTTGTTAGCTCAAGTGTTACCACATTAGGACCTTGTCGTCTGCGATATTTTGTTCGTTTAAACGCAATTTTTCTGTAGCAAAAGTGCAGTTTTTGTTCCAGGAATGGTGCAATATTTCTGCAGCTAAAGCAATTTTTCATATCAAACTTTGTTAAGAAATTCCGCAGTTATGCATTTCATTTAACTCCATAAAAAGGGAAATTTTGTGGCTGGGTGTAGCTTACTTTTTCCCGTTTGACCTAGGAAAATGGTACCAGGGGAATGAACTGCGGAATTTCTTAAAAAAGTTTGATATGAAAAATGTACTTTAGCTGCAGAAATATTGCACCATTCCTGTAACAAAAATCTTATGAAAGTTTGAAAATGCACTTCAATTTTTAACACCTGGGAAAAGTCGGGAATTATGCTTGACATTCATGTTTAAACATCAGTTTATGTTGGAATTTCCGGCCTGGGAAATTTCCGTAATTCTACGATAATCCATTTTTTTCTCTGTAGTTCTCAATTTTTCAAATATGGTGATAATTTGTCATGTGATTAAGCCCTTGGAAATATAAGGAATGAGCCTTAAAATCCATGAAATATACTTGAGTTTTCTCCAGAAACTGTACTGGACACCCTGTTATTGAAGTTAATTATTTATAATTTTCATCATCCTTGTAAATTTCGCTCTTAATATCTCCTTGGTTAAAAAATAAAACAGGATGAATGTGATTATCATTTATCATATGTTTAAATGCACGTTTTGTGCATTGTGTTAAATAACTAAAAACGGGTAACTATTTTGATTCAACTCAGTGGCCTGTTTTCAACACACAATGCCATATGTTAGGGGAGTAAAATTCATATGAATTTGAAAAGCTGGCTTTTCGTGTGTTACGTATACACTGAGTTTGCTTGACTTAGATTTGAATCTAAACACTGGAGTATTTTGGTACTTTAAAAGTTTTTGGTTCTCCATAAACAACTCGGCTGTGTGCTTATTTACCTGTTCTCTTCCAAATCTCATCATCTTTCACCACTCATTTTTTGTAGGGTGGAGGCAAAAAATCTACAAGTCGCCTGGACAAACACATGAGGGCTTTGGCAGAACGCAAAAGATTAAATAAATCGCAGCGTGCCATTCAAATTAGCATAGAAGGAAGAAGAATGGCACTATAATGCTATTTTTTTTCTTCTTAAGTGTAATTCCGTGGAAAAAATGCATGTTTATTGGTATATGCATGCAAAGATGTTCATAAATAAATGTCATTTCCTTTTGTATATATCTGTTTACCAAATTTGTAACAAAATTAAAATGGATTTCGATAGTAAGGGGCTTTGTATAGATTTGTATAGAAACAAACGTAGCACATTATAGTGTGGTCCCTTCAAGTGTGAGGGAGATAGGTGGTGTTGGTTCCATTTCCGTGAATTTCAATTGGGTTTCCAACTTCGTAAACATGTTTGGTTTATTTTGTTGCTCTGAAATCTATATTTTATTTTTGGGCCGAATCTAAAATTAATCTCCATTTATAATATTGCAAGACATTTCTGGGCTTTGAATATAATGATTTCAGGAACAATACAGTAGATCACAATATTCTAGTCATACTTCTTTTTCCCACAGTAAACGTCGCTTATTTGTGATCTTTGGCATGAACCAAATCAAAATCATTGCTCCCTAAAAACGTATCTGATTTTAAATGGCATGATATGCCACTTAAGGCTCATATTTCCTTTAAATTTTATCTGCAGTATGTTTTGTGACATAGTCATCTCTTAGAATCTTTTTCTTCCTTAACCTGCTTAAATTTATCAAACCTAGATGCCCATCTCCATTGCAATATTTTAGAAAAACGTTTAAAAATAGAAATTCTTGATTTCATTCAAATTGCTCAAGAAATTATTTATAATGTGTGCAATTTATTTGACCTTGCTAGAATTTGATACATTATCTCCCTTGTGCAAGTAAATATTTGAATAGGCACAAATATCTATGCAAATATTGTAAATATTTGTTTCAATTGCTTGAACTACAGAATGAAAGCAGAATTTGCTTCTGGGCTTCCTGGCAAATGCAGTACTTTTCCTTTCCTATTTTATTTGGCACACTTCCATGCATCTCGTTATCTTATCCACTGCACTTTATTTCTGCTTTGGAAAATGAACCTTTCCAGCCTTGAACAACTGCTTAGCATCTTTGACACTATGAGTTTTTCCGACCTTTATTTTGCTGTTAACGCCTGAATACCTTGCTATTAATAATTGCCATGGAAACATCAACGAAATTTATAACAATTGGAGATTTGGATTCAGAAAATGCTCAAAGCAAGTATAAAGTTATAATCATAGGCGCTGGTATCAGTGGTGAGTATTCATCTCATTTGTGTAATTGATTGAGTCTGCTAGTATTAGGATGCTAGTCTGGATTAGTGTTTTACAACCTTAGTAATCTGATGTCTTAACATCATTTTTACAGGACTTTCAGCTGCCAAATGGCTGCAGGATTGGGGCTTGGACAGCGTACTTGTTCTTGAAGCACGCGATCGAGTTGGTGGACGTACCTTAACCAAAAGGGTGTGTTTTTTTAACATTTTTTTTTAAATTCTTCAAGATTTTCCAATTCTGATTTTCGATTTTCAATATTTGTGATAGGACCCTAGTGTACGATATGTAGATTTAGGGGGCGCTTATGTCGGTCCATCTCAGAACCATGTTTTGCGAATGGCCAAAGAACTTCGAATCGATACATATAAAGTCAACGAGAAAGAAAAATTGATTTATTTCAGTGAAAAGGTGAGTCTCTGTAGTGTTCGTTTCTACTGTTTAAAACTTTGAAATTCAGCCAATTTGTCATCCATTTATGTGATTGTAGTGACAGAAAAAAATATTTAATGCTATTGTAGTTTAGTTATTATTGGAAGAGAGCATGGGCTGGAAGACAGGATAGGGGGACATGGGTTTGAAATTGGTTAATAATTCAATAAGAGAAAGTTTACAATAAATACTACATGCTTTAATTATTTTAGAATGGACGATATTTACATTCTTATGATGCGCTGCCATCATTCTGGAGTCCCTTGAAAAATATGGATATTAACAACTTTTTCAGAACTGTTGATGAGCTTGGAAAAGAAGTAAGTAAAATAAAACTTTCAAAACTGTTTAGTGAATCTTTACTAGTAGAATTCTTAAAACAAAGCATATATTTTTCTCCGCAAGATTCCAAGTGACTGCCCGTGGAAAGCACCACATGCCAAAGAATGGGATAAAATGTCTGTTCGAGAGTTTGGACAAAAAAATCTTTATTCTCAGTAAAGTTTTCATTTTTTTAAATTGTTATATAAACTTCAGTTACTGTACAAAAAAAAAATATAACATCTGCTTCTGGGAATATCTATATTTTCAGAACCACGCAAGAAATGCTTGAAGCACTATGCTCTGCTTTTGTTGCCAGTGAAGCCTATGAATCGTCGTTCTTATGGTTTTTATGGTACATAAAGATAAGTTATGGTACCAGAGTCATATTCTCTACAACAAATGGAGGTCAAGAACGAAAATTTATTGGCGGTTCACAGCAAATTAGTGAGAAGCTAGCAGCTATCCTAGGGCGTAAGTTGATATTCTTAATTCAAAGTGGGATTAAGAATGGATTACTTGTCAGTTTTTTCTTATTTCTATCTGTTAAGATATGCAATTGAAAAAGATTTCTATAGTTCGAATAGTTTTCCTAAATTCTTAATTCTCATTTGTACAATATTTTTACATAAATAATGCTTTTAGAATTAAACATTGGTTATTTTTGAATTTGCATTATGTCATATTTGATATTTATCACTTATTTATTTATCCAGGAATTTCAGAATTTTAAGGAATAGCTGTTGTTTTTTGTAAATGTATTTTAATGAAATTTTCTTGAAAAGTTCTTTACGGACATTTCTCATGTGCATATCTTGAAGGTAAAGGGTAAGAGTAGATTTTAATCATCATTGTTATTTATTTTTTTAATTGTAATTTCAGATAAGGTTGTTTTAAATAAGCCAGTTAATGAAATAGATCAACGGGAAAACTCTGTGTTTGTCAGCACATTGGATGGCAATGAATTTGAGGTGCAGCAGCTTTGAATCTTAATTCAAACAGTTTGCTTAAGCACCAGCAGCTTAAATAACAAATGACATCTTTATATTTCCAGGCCGATCATGTAATTTTGGCCATACCTCCTGCACTGCACATGAAAATTCATTTTAGCCCGCCATTACCACCTTTAAGGAATCAAATGATCCAGCGTGTTCCCATGGGCAGCGTTTTTAAAGTCATATTATACTATAAGAAGAATTTTTGGAGGGAAAAGGGGATGTGCGGCACTGCTTTTATTGTGGGAAGTGACGATCATCCTGTCGTTTACACTTTCGATGACACCAAACCTGATGGAAGTAATCCTGCAATTGTCGGATTCATCGCTGGTGATAAAGCTCGAAGAATGGTTCAGTACACTCCAGACGAAAGAAAAATTGCGATTGCTAAAAGCTTTGCTAAAGTTTTTGACTCATCAGAGGCTTTGGAGGTAAGAATTTCTATAACGTATACCAGATTGTTAATTGGCAAAAAAATGCAAATTTAAAGTTCTTGGAGTTTACAAAAATAATCCTAGCTGATTGACCGATATTTTTGCCATGTTCATTTCTGATCAGAAAGCGCCGTTAGAATGAAGGATAATGATTGTCCCTGTTTTTAAAAAAATCAATCTTGTCTGTAAAAGTAAAACTGTTCTTCCATGAACATTGAGTTTCATTCGAAAAGTTCCTCAGAATTTATCAGAACTACTGTTTTAGGAATATAATGGTTTTCCAGTAATTGGGTCAATTGAAGACATTTTGGGGAAATGTGGAACTATTTGATCATTTCAATTGTAAATATGCAGACATTCGAGCTTATTTGTATATTTATGGATCATGCTTTCGTTTATTTCACAGCCTATCCATTATGAAGAATACAATTGGATGGCCGAACAGTATTCAGGAGGTTGCTACACTGCAATGTTTCCACCAGGCTGTTTCACGCTGTATGGAGAGTGAGTATGCATAATATAAGACGCAGTGCTTTTATTACAGTTTGAAGATCTTTTCGAAATAAACCTGTTTTTATGATAATGCCTAGAGTTCTTCGTGAACCAATCGATAAACTTTACTTTGCCGGCACCGAAACTTCTACTATCTGGTCTGGTTACATGGAGGGAGCTATTGCAGCAGGAGAAAGAGCTGCACGAGAAGTTCTTCATGCTACAGGGAAGATAAGCAAAAATCAAATATGGCGGGAAGAGCCTGAATCAAAGGTAAGTCAATCTGGAGTCAATCCAAGTTGTTTGCGTAGAATGACGTGCATATATATTGCATTAATTGGAACGCAATATAAACAATGGCTTTTCATTCACATTTAGGATGTTCCACTCTTGCCTATTGCGTCTTCATTTGGCGAACGTAATTTGCCATCGCCAGGTGGATTTACAAAACTGTTATATTTTGGGGCGGTACTTGCAGCTGCTGCAACATCAGTGTTTATAGTCAATAAACATTTTGGAGTTTCGCGTCGATTTTAATTCTC
>JAQGAE010004430.1:0-12794 GCA_034696685.1 Julus scandinavius | reverse complement strand
TCGACCTGGGAGCGAACCCAGCATCTTAGGATCGAGAGGCAAGCACGTAACCCACTCGACCGCCGGCGTCGGCACTACAATACACTACACACTTGTAAGGGGCTGCACTGCACTACACTACTGTAAGGTTCTGCACTGCACCACATTAGACCTGCAACGTGCTACACTGCACTACACTACGCATCTGCTGTACTGCACTACACTGCATTACAATACACAACACACTCGTAAGGGCTAAGCTGCAATGCACTACACTACACTACACATCTGTAAGGGGCTAAGCTGCACTGCACTACACCACTGTAAGGTTCTGCACTGCACCACATTAGACCTGCAACGTACTACACAACTGCAAGTGACTACACTACGCATCTGCTGCACTGCACTACACTGCATTACAATACACAACACACTCGTAAGGGGCTGAGCTGCAATGCACTACACAATACTCATTATACCTGCAAGTTACTTCACTACACTACACTGCATCACACATCTGCAACATACTGCTCGGTAGCGCACTACGCTACATTACAGCACATCTGTAATGCACTGCACTACACCACACATGAGCGCATCGCAGGAGTATATTATATATATATTTTATAGAAAAAATGGTGAACCGCAGGCAAAAAACATTTTTCCGCTAGACGTCGCTGGTGAGAATATTGAATTTTGTATTTCCGATTGGTTTAAACGGATCCTCGCGTTCGCCAGAATTGCGTTTTAAATTCACTTATTGAGATACATCCTCAGAGAATCCACTTTGCACAAAACATTATTTTCACATTTTCAAAAAAATATAATCGAAAAATGGAAGATGGCGCGACTGCAGCGCCACCTGCACACGCTACATCCTGTATATATATTGTTAAAAAGTTGATATTGTTGCAAAACTTCGTTTTGGGAACACATTTTCCTCGTTTTATAAAGCTTCTTGGTATATATTTTCTTAACAAATTCACGAAATTTTGGGAGAAAAATAAGGAAATATAAGAAAATAATTTCTAGATTTTCATCATTTTTTCAATTATTTTTCAAGATAATCGATTTGTAGAAACCCATTTTTCCAAACTTCTTAATGAGAAGGGGGTAAATAATTACGTCACCCCCTTTTTTAATTTCCCAAAGACCAACTTATTTAGTATTTCAATCCACTGTTAACATCACGTGATCTAATCCCCCTCTTTTTTTTTACCTCCTGCATTATTTTCGTTATTGCTACGATTATTGCCTTTTGTTGGTGGAGAAACATTTTAACGATTTTTGGCGAAAATATCTTTTTTTTCCTCTCCTCTATACAGACACAAACAATATTCGAGTACACGCAACCATTTAACGACGGGCGAGTCACCGACAATCATTACAATAAGAAACATTGTATGCAATTAACGACGGTCGAGTCAAAGAGAAACATTACCATACGAAAAAATTGTATATATTTAACGACGGCCGAATCACTGAGAACCATTACAATAAGAAAAATTGTATGTATTTAACGACGACTGAGTCATAGAGAACCATTACCATACGAAAAATTGTATATATTTAACGACGGCCGAATCACTGAGAACCATTACAATAAGAAAGATTGTATGAATTTAACGACGGTCGAGTCATTAAGAACCATTATAAAAATACCGGTCGAATCATAGAGAGCCAACGCTATAAGTAAATTAGTAGACATTTAACGACGGCCGAGTCATGTAGAACCATTAATATAAGAAAAATTGTATGAATTTAACGACGGTCGAGTCATGGAGAACCATTTCCAATAAGAAAATTGTACGCATTTAACGACGGCCGAGACAAAGCACATCACTAAGTGCCAATTGAGGAAAGGGGTTTCTACACTGTTCTATAAACAGGGATTTCGTTAGGATGGAAAAAGTCGTAATTTAAGTGAAATAAAAATAATATGAAAAATTGAAAATTGTCTTTTTTTGGCATTTTGTAGAACATCGCGCGCCATTCCCAGAATCCCCCGCGGGCGGCGTCATTTCCTAAAGAATAATAAAAATAAAGGATCATCGGCCTCGGCGGGATCAAAAGATCAAGTCGATATCAAAAACGAAGAAATTTAATTTCTGCGCCACCAAATCGAAATTCACAGATTTAGCACTTTGTGGAAAAAACAAACAAGGAAACACAATTCACGACGCGAAATCGCAAAATAATCGAGTAAAAGGAGAAATGGACACCGGAAAAAATGTGTCCCCAGTCCAAAATGTATACTTGAATTTTTAAAAACTCGGAAAAGTCGGGAATTATGACTAAATTTGAGTTAATTAAGCACCAATTTTATGGATTCTTCTGGACAAACTACTTTTCAAAAAAAAAAAAGGATGACGTCCTTTTTTAATAATTCATAAGCCGTATCTCCCTGGCTTATTTCGTGTCTACCCAACCTACTTGACCGTTCCAGAAGTACCCAAATTCCATGACTATTCCATGTCTACCCAACCCGCTTGACAATTCCAGAGCTACCCAAATTCCTTGACTATCTCATGTCTACCCAACCTCATTGACCATTTCCGAACTACAAAAATTCCATGACAATGTCATGTCTACACGACCCTCTTGACCATTTCAACGCTATACCTAAATTCCCTGGCCATTTTGTCTACCAACTTCCTTGACCATTCTAGATCTACCCACATTCCCTGACTATTTCATGTCTGAGCAACCTCCTTTACCATTCTAGAACTACTCAACCTCCTTGACCATTTCAAAACTACCAAAATTCCATGACAATTTCATGTCTACACCACTTTCTTGACCATTTCAGAACTATACCTAAATTCCCTGACCATTTTGTCTACCAACTTCCTTGACTATTCTAGAACTACCCACATTTCCTGACTATTTCATGTATGAGCAACCTACTTTACCATTCTAGAACTACTCAACCTCCTTGACCATTTCAGAACTAACAAAATTCCATGACTATTTCATGTCTACCCAACCTCCTTGACCATTCCAGAACTTCCCAAACTCCCTGACTATTCCATGTTTTTTACCCAACCTTCTTGACCATTCCAAATCCACACAACCTTCGTGACCGTTCCAGAACTACCCAAATTCCTTGACTATTTCATGTCTACACAACCACATTGAACATTTCAGAACTACCCATGCAAATTCCCTGGCTTTTCCAGATCTACCCAACCTCCATGACCATTCCAGATCTATTCAGGTGTGGGTGAACTCTGTTGAGTACAATTAATCGTGAGCTTAGGTGACAACTATCTCCATAAATCCAAAGAGGCGTCGTTCACAATTTTCGATTAAAATTTTGCAAAGGCGGCCATCTTTTTTTCCTCAAATATATATTTTTTTAAAAAAACAAATTTTCCTTCACACAAAAAAGTGTACAACGGCTATTAAACAACGAACTAAAAGAAGAATCTAAAAAAAAGAGTTAAAGAGTCGCATGCAGCCGTTGAAAAGTGGCTTAACCTGATTTTTGGGGGCGCAGGTGGCGACACCGGCGGCTGCAGCGCCGTAACTAATCGTACGCGGCAGTAGCAGCAGCGCCGCAGCGGCTAAAGTAGCGTTACGGGTGAAGAAGGCGCCTGCTTAAGAAGCGAAACAAATTGGATTTCACGAAGACTTGGAAACGCCGATTTGCGAAACGAAAAAAAAAATCGGATAAAAAATATATTAAAAAAATATAAAAATATAAAAAAAGATGGCTGCAGCACGATGCGTGACAAAACGAAGAAGGAGATGAACAAAAAAATAAATATAAAATAAATTGGTCTTCGCGGACTAAATTAAAAATCATCGAAAGTACAAAAAAATAAAATATACCGTATATACATTATATTTTAAAAAATATGGACAACGCGTATTGGGAACAAATCGTGTAAAACCAGAAGTAGGGGGCAGCACCTTGCATCCGGCAATGAAAATAGGGTGAACAACTTTTGCGCCATAAATGTGCCCCCGTACACGCATGGTTCAACATATAACCAGGTATGGACCATATTTATAAGGTGAAAAAGTATTGGTCAAAACAAACAAAACATAATTGAAAATATTGAATTTTAGTGACCAGTTGTATTCAAACTGATGAGGATGGACCATAGAGTAAAACCTGTCTAATTGCATACTCTCGGGACTGGTGAAAAATATGCATTTAGACAGGTCAATCAGCAGACATACGCACATAGAGCTGCCAAATAGGGAATTTCCCCTTTTTTCAATCCTACATGAGTCACTATAGCTATTAGGCACCATTTTAGTGCATGTACAAGTACAGTAATTGATCGGTGGTCCAGAGAAATGTGTTTGTGAACTGAAGCATCGTTCGTAAAGCGAAACAACACGTGGTGTTCGTAGACCGAATTGTTCGTAACAAGAGACATTCGTAAATCGAGATTCCACCGTATATCTAAATTTGCATTTGAAAGCCTATTTTCATTCATTTTTTTTAAACAAATTTTATCATTTTTTGCATCAGGGTCCCATATGGAAATAACACGTGAAGCACATAGACACACGCATGGAGGGCGCCACCTGCATGTCCTATTATGACCTAAACGTCCTATTAGTTTTAAACAATATTTTTATATACAGCGGAACCTCAATTTACGAACAATTCGATTTACGAACACCACACGTTGTTTCGATTTACGAATGTTAATCCAATTTACGAATGGGGAAAAAACCCTGCGCGCTACCAAAAAAGTGCAAAGTTTTAGTGAATATGGCGTTAAGAAGAATCACAAACGTAAATTAATGTTGACTTAAAAAAGGAAATTATAGCTAAACATGAAAGTTGTGATCGCGTTTTGGATCTTGCCAAGGAGTACAAGATGGCGAAATCGACGATGTGCACTATTCCAAATAATAAAGATGCGGTTTCTTTTTTGGTAATTAAACTGCTTTCTTCTAATATTACTGTTATATGTGAATATTCCTTGCATTTGTAACGTATCTAACACTAGAGAACCTCGTACAAATTTGATGAGGTTGGTGTTGTGCAAAGCCCCAAAAAGCACAAATCGACAACACAAAATTGATTAAAATATGTGAAATATGGGGCAGAGTCGTTGATAAGGGGGAATTAAGAGGAAAGGGGGGTGTTGAGCAAACGAGGACATTTTTCGGACCTCCTTAGTACACGAGCCCTTCGTTTCCAGGTCAGAATCCGGCGCTGATTCTTGTGTATTTTGTCATTCAACTGCCAATAAATTTAATTCCACGCATAATACTGTATTATTTCCACATATAAAACCATACCATGATTTTTAAAAAACAAAAATTGGACAAGGAACGCATTATTTGGATTTACATTGATTGCAATGGGGAAACATTAATTCGAATTACGAACTTTTCAATTTACGAACAGGGTCATGGATTAAGTTCGTAAATCGAGGTTCCACTGTACATCGATTACTATTCCAGCATGTATTTCAAGAGTACTCGGGTCTTAAAATAAGTTTCCCCAAAAATCCTATATTGGTTCATTCCGATCATCATATGGCGCATAATTTACAAAACCAAAAAAAAAAACGAAAAAGTGGCGTCTGTTGCGAGTGTCTTCCGGTCTTGAAATGAGTAGCAAAACACGAGTTCCGAACTCGTAAATCGTTTTAAAAATGTCTCAAAAAACCCGACGTCGAAACACATTTGAAACGTCGCAAAACTTGTCAACATGTTGGTGTTTTTTTTAAAGAAAACACGCGAAAAACATTTGTCTTTTTTTTATTTTACGACGACGACGACGTCGTCAAATAGCAACAACATGTTCGGCAAACCCGATATGTATTTTAAAACCACACACATAAGGAGAAAAAAAACATGAAAAATGTCCGCATATTTGTAGCGAATAAGCGCGCGTTAATGTGGAAAAGGAAACTCGAGTGGTTTTTTTTATTCCTCTATTTTAAAAACCCCTCCCTCTTTTTTTGAAAACCTAATTAGAAACTTGCCAAAAATTCAAAATGGGAAAAATCAAAATGGATGAATCTAACCATAAATAAAGTCACGGGGTATAAATAGGGTGCTGGAGGGGTGACGCCAGGGGGCGCCACCAACAGGGTTTTTTGAAAGTATGGCAAATACACCAAGGTGTGGACATGAAAAATGCACAGATGAACCAAATGGTGGGATAAGAATCTTTTAAGATCATGAACCAATGTAATGAAGCTAAGAACCAATTTTGATAAAGTTTAGAACCATATTGATCGAGTTTAGAACCAATATGAAGTCGAGCAGTATTAGAATGTTAGTCAAAGACCACCGTGACAAAGTCGAGAACCAAGATGGAGTCAAGAACGTGTCCCACTCGACCAGGAGGCCCTTTGTCACGTGGTATTGAAACGTAGAAAAATGTGCTGACGTCATCATGACTTCCTTATGCACAAATGTGTAATTTCAGATACAGGGCGTGGTTACCCGCATCCCAGTGGCGCCCCCTGGCACGGTATAGTCATCCACTATTAAAAAACAATGTTTGCCTAGGGCCCTTTCCAAAAGAGAAACCGAGTTAGTTTAATAGCAGTTGTTGAAGTTTTAAAAAAACTTGCTGAATAATGAAGAATTAGAAACGTGTTGAGGCGCCATTAAGGGGCCTCAGTCCGTCCATCAACGCCCTCGACGCACTCAGGTAGCCCCTATCGGCCCCACCCCTCGTAAACAACTTGCCAGAAGAACAAAGGCATGTGATGACGTCACCCTCGGGGCTTCTTTTTCACACCCCTAAAACAACTTCTTCCTCCTCCCAATTCATTACAAAAGTTCATTTGCTGAGAAGGATGGCAAGGGGAGGTCCCAAGTCGAAAGGGCACTCCACATCCCCACCAGAGTCCACATCGACGGACCAAAGGAACACATTCTCAGGACGAGGGGTTAAAACATGGGGGTCGAGGAGGAAGGTCTAAAGGTCAATCCGGGAATGTCATTCTTAGATTGTTTACTTTTTTAACACGTTAAGGTGGGGCTAAACGTGAATAACATGCATTCACCATGTACACGTGTTTAAAAGTCATCGTTTCTAACAATGTTTTACCCTCTGCTTCACCATGCTTCACCAAGTTTTACCCTCTGCTTCACCATATTTTAAACTCGGTTTCACCATGTTTCACCATATTCTACCCTCTGCTTCACCATGTTTTATCCTCTAGTTCACCATGTTTCACCATATTTTACCCCCTGCTTCACCATATTTTGCCCTCTGCTTCACCATATTTTGCCCTCTGCTTCCCCATGTTTCACCCTCTGCTTCACCATGTTTCACACCCTGCTTCACCATATTTTACCCCTGCTTCACCATGTTTACCCTGTGCTTCACCATGTTTCACACCCTGCTTCACCATATTTTACCCCTGCTTCACCATGTTTACCCTGTGCTTCAACATGTTTCACCATATTTTACCCACTGCTTCACCATGTTTTATCCTCTGCTTCACCATGTTTCACCATATTTTACCCACTGCCTCACCATGTTTCACACTCGGCTTCACCATGTCTCCCCATATGTTACCCTCTGCTTCGACATGTTTCACCATATTTTACCCTCTGCTTCACCATGTTTCACCCTCGGCTTCACCATGTCTCCCCATATGTCACCCTCTGCTTCGACACGTTTCACCATGTTTTAGCCTCTGCTTCACCATGTTTTACCCTCTGCTTCACCATGTTACACCCTCGGCTTCGACATGTTTCACCATATTTTACCCTCTGCTTCACCATATTTTACCCTCTGCTTCACCATGTTTTACCCTCTGCATGATTCACCACGTTAAACCATACTCCGCTTCACAGAATCACCACATTTACCCACGTTTAACAGAATTTCACCACGTGACACCATATTATATATTTCACCATGTTCACCACCTGCATCACCAAGTTCAACTACACAGTTCACAAAGGTCAATTATTCCACCACCACTCCAAGTTTCAACATTTCACACAACAGCAGATGCGCTTCCAAAAATCCATCCAGCTCCCCCTCTATAAATCGGCCACCTGCTTATTTCGGACACCTCGGAGCGATGATTTCGTCGGCATGCGTCCAACAAGAACAGCAACAACAAGGTGGTCGGGTGGATGTTGTTTCTCACCACACCCCCCGCGATGCCCGACCTCACCCCCTCATCCCCCCACAACTCCTTTACCCCCCACCACCGGTCCCTCTGTTCCCCACCACCCCTGGCCTAATTGTAGTTTTTTCGGGTCCAGCATCGGTCAACATCAAATGTTGCATCCCAGTTGACCGCCCGTCGCGCTCCCAGCGGGTGTTCCGTGTTCAACATTCGGAAACCAGGGGGCGGTGCTGCACTTCCATAAAGCATCCACGACTAAAACAATGGCCAGAAAGAGAAACATATATTTCAAGACTCACATTTTTAGTACACGGGATGAGGGGGCTAACATTTTGGCCACGACCGGACCTCATCCTCGCCTCGAGGGTGGGGGGTGGGGGTGGTGAGAGGGGGGGAAAACGAACGTATAGGATGGACGGCCGCCGATTTACGAGCGGACTGGTCAAGATGGACGAGCCTCGAATGACCCCTTTCCCACATAAAACAAAAATCGAGGAGAGGAGGGGGGAGGGGAAACGCCCATAGTCAAGGGGGGAGGAAAAAACAATAACAAAGCACCGGAAACGTCGTTCGTTGTAGCGGAGAAACAAGAGGAGTGACCAATGGCCGTAAATTCGACAGATGGGCTTATTGTGGAGGGGGGAGCCTCCCCCCCCCACAAAAAGTCTGTTAAGATCCGTGCATACAAGCAGTAGTCGAGGTCAGAAATATTACAGGACCAATTTGAAAAGGTCCCTGACATTCCAGGTCTCTTCCATAACTCTAAAACTCCCTGACATTCCAAGTCTCTTCCATAACTCAAACTCCCTGACATTCCAGGTCTCTTCCATAACTTAAACTCCCGGACTTTCCAGGTCTCTTCCATAACTCTAAAACTCCCTGACTTTCAAGGTTTCTTCCATAACTCAAACTCTCTGGCATTCCAGGTCTCTTCCATAACTTAAACTCCCTGACTTTCCAGGTCTCTTCCATAACTTAAACTCCCTGACTTTCCAGGTCTCTTCCATAACTCAAATTCCCTGACATTCCAGGTTGTGAGAACCCTGAATAAGTATAAGAAACAACATGATTACCCAAGTGGAAAATTATATAGGGTAATGTTTTCCATATTGTGCCCCTGTGTATGAAAACACATGCCCGTTCATATAATTCACAAAACAAAAAAGTTCCCCCACAAATAAAATATTCAACTTTCCTGACTTTTCCAGGTTTAAAAAAAAAATTCCCTGACCAGCTCAAACTGCTTTAATATTGCAAGAGCTAAAGATAAAAGCAGAAAAATCAGATATTTAATCCTGAAAAATGCAATTTTACTGCAGAAAACTTGTATTTTGACTGAAAAAAATTTTTTTCTACAGAAAAGTTAATTTTTAAAGAAAAAATAATCTGATTTTTATTCCCGAAAAATACACGCCTTCTCAACGCAGAGATAGTTTAAGGTCCTAAAAAGCCTGTAGTTTGATTCGTGCTCATTTATATTTCTGCTTCGTACACTTAGTTTGCCCTAGGGGCCTCGAGTGTCGCGGCTGTCGTTCCCAGATATGATTTATGAAAAGGAGGGGGGATTCCCATATAAGAAGGGGGAGGGGGTTGTGATGGCGGTGGTGCGGCGCCTTCAAATGATGCCTTCTCTAAATTAAACTTTCTTATTCTGTTTTTTTATTTTAAAAAAGGAGGGTTGCTTGGGGGGGGGAGGTGTCTCAGGAGGAGCCTTTTCTATATCTCTCACGCATGGCCAGCCAGGTGACCATTGACCAGCACCACGGTAATGGGTCCTTTTCAAAAACAATTCGAGAATAGACCTTTTATCGCATATGTCGTATACTTTCGACGCCATATTGGGCTCGTACCTTGAAATTTCACGCTATATTACTAGGGGTACTCAAACTTTTCACTTGGGCAGTTGGGCTATCTGAATTTGTCCCACATGTGATGCACATGCGCAGTAGATTCAAGCAGCTCTGAAAAGGTCCATAAGTTGTTTTTTGTGAAATGGGCACAAATGCAGCATGCACAGGCCTGCCAATAAAAAAAAATGCATTTTTTCTACAGAAAAGTTAATTTTTAAAGAAAAATAATCTGATTTTTATTCCCGAAAATTGCAATTTTGATGCGAAAATTACTATCACTAGTAGAAAACCTATTAAGGCTAATAACCTTTTACCTCATTCTGTCCATAAAGTGTCTAAAGTCCAGCAAATTCATTTAAGCTTTCATTTATTCAAGAGTTCAACAATTTTTATATTAAATTTTCCTGACATTTTACCAAATATTACATTTTCCCCTGACTTTTCCACGTCTATCCAACTTCCCTGACTATTCCCGATTTTCCAGGTCTGGGGGAACCCTGCATATAAGGAAGAATTTTCTGCAGTAAAATTGCAATTTTTAGTTAACAAAGTTATGATACTGAACAAGTTTTGAACAGTTTTGAAATGTATTTTAAAACTAGTTTTAAAGAATAAAAAGTGCAAATTACTTTTTTACAGTAGAAAAATTGACTTTTCTGCAATTCTGTGTATTTCGCAATTAAAGTTATGATGCTATGTAAATAAAAATCAATTTTTGAATATTTTTTTAAATGGATTTTTAAAGAATAAAAAGTGCATGTGATTTTTCTGCCGTAAAAATTGAATTTTCCGCATTTTCTGCAATAAAAGTATGATCTTCGTACTTTTTCTGCAGAAATACTATTTTTTTTTAACAAATTTCGGCAGTCAATGCATTCCATTGGACCCTATAAAAAGGTGAAATTTTCTAGTAGAATATTTTCTATTGGATGTAGCCTACTTTTGCCATTTGACCGGGGCTTATTATGAACCCTGTCTATTACATGTAGGATTTGCCTGAAAACGACTGCTGGAAAAGAAAGCCTCGAAAAGCACAGATGCACAAAATGCACTGACCGTTTAAGTTTGCATCCGAAAGGCGCCTTCAGACACCGGTGTTATAATAGAGTTTGGGTCTTTTTTAAAGTGGAGAAAAATCCGAAATAGGCCGTGGCTTAAACGACTTAGAACAGGAAAAAGGAAACTCCATAAAACTCCCATACGTTGGAAAAAGAAGTTGGAAAGAAATCCGCAACGATCTAAATAAGACGAGCAAAAGAAGCAATTTGAGAGAAACAGAAGAAGAAGAAGAAAAAGACGAGAGAACGAAAGAAGAAAAAAAAAGAAAATTAGGAGCCGTAAGATACGGCGAGTTCGGATAATGGGATTAGAGAAAAAGGAAAAAAGATGGCTGCATCAGCCAAAGGCAGAAGAAACATTTCGTTCGCTGTCGTACGTCTATGGGATTCGTCGGCAAACGAAGAATTGTGAGACGGCTGCAGACGGCTTCGTTCGCCAAAAACCCAATCAAAATGAAACACCGCAAACCCCAAACAACGTTATTTTCACCGCGAAAACGGAAAATAAAGACGATGAAGGCGAACGCCTGGAAATTGCAAAAGTTATACGCCTTATACACGCCTATTTCCTATATCACGAGTATAAGAAAGAAAAGTAGATAAAATGAAACGACCAAACTTTTAACGATGATCAGTTGAAGAGGAGACCTCTCGTAGTTTTTTTTTTCTTCAAAACACATCGCCAAATTTATAAATTTTAAGCAAAAGCTCACCTGTCATCAATGCATAAAAGATGGCGGATCGTGGAACGCCACCGTGTGTTCGAATCCGCCAAATTGGAATGAGATCTCGTGCCTATAGCGCGTGAAATCGTTCCGTTCGGAAATCGAAACGAGATCTCGTGCGCGTGAAATCGTTCCGATTCTCGTAATAATTTTTCGATTAGAAAAGTGAAGCCAGTTTGATGTCAGTGCGGGAGAAAAAAAAATTACGCAAAATGTGATGTTTTTTGTGTGGAGTAAATCGAAAAATATAGGACACAAAATGCCAGCTAGTTTAAAACTTCAAAACTGAGAACTATAACTGCATGCAGGTGGAATAAATAAGCAAATAATGCATCTTTGTCGTTAAAAGATGCACGGTGTATTCGAGAATAAAGAGCACAGCGACCATATTGGAAGTCGAGCGATTGTGTAATTTCACATATTTTCGTTGCATTTTTTTTGAATCTCGCCTAAATTTAGTCGAAAACTTTGATTTCTTCCCCCCCTAAACGAAATGTAATTTTTCGCCCCGTTGAACTCAACCGTTTATTCTAAACTCGAAATTAATAATCCCGTGCAGCAACGACGATAATCATACTTAGATGGGTTGTTTTTGGTTTTTTTCCCAATCTCCACCATTTTTTTTTTACTTTCTAAGTTTACCAAAATGCTTATTATTATTTGGAAGGGTAATTGCAGAGGCCGCACTCGCTTCCGTGTGTTTCGTATCAAGTATATATATCTATGGGGATGAGAGCATTCTTGTTATTATTATTATTTTCTGGCAATTTAATGAAGGGGTTGTTTTTTTGTGCTCAACACTGTGATTTACTAGTTTCAAAACGGAAAATTAAACGCCATTTAACTCTTTTATATAAAACGCAGACGGATGAGAAACACTTTCGATGCGTCACGAATTTACTATTACGCCATGACCCCGGTTAACGCTGCGTGTTTCGCTATAACGCGCTTTATTTACAAAGCACGAAATATCCACATACAAAAATGTCACAAATTAGGGGAAACCGGGGCACAGTGGTACAACGTATTTATAAAATCAGGTTTTATGAGCAACCCAATGCTTTTGATTTGCAAAGAAGCTGTATGCAGCACTCTTTCATTAAC
>JAQGAE010004429.1:0-12799 GCA_034696685.1 Julus scandinavius | reverse complement strand
ACGACCATTTGGAAGGTCTCTGTCTAAAGGCTAAATGCACACATGAAAAAGGAAAAACTTTAGCCTGAGCTATATTCGCCTCAATGTAGATAACTTTAAAAAAAATAAATAATAAGAGCTTCAAAATAGAAAAATATTACATTGATATATTTTTTCCCAACAAGCTTAAAATTTAGCGTAACTTACAGCATTAAGCACAATTTGCCCTTCGTTGTTTATTTCAAAGCTCGGTTTTCCATTAGGGCCCAATTCGTCTGCTTGTCCAGTTAAAAAGTACACAAATTCTTTTGGCCGGCTTTCATCGGCATCTGTAACTGAAACCTAAGTACAAAGCAAAGAACGCAAATTAGTTAGTACGTATTTGTATAATCCACAGGTCTATTTTCAAATAAACATTTGAATAAATTAAATTCATTATACCTTCACAATATTTTCTGGAAGACCTGTTGTATTTGACAAATCACGCTCCCAAATTGTGATTTCATAAGTAGAATTATCAAATTTAGGTGGATTATCATTTAAATCCAACACTTTGATCTCCACTTTTGTTGTGTTTTCGTGCAGACCATCAGTTACAGTGACAGTTAATGTATACTGATAGGTAAAAAAAATATGAGCAATTTAATTTTAAAAATAAATCAATAAGCAAATAACTTTCTCAGCACCATTTCATTCAAATTTTGTTAATGTCAAGAATCTCACCAGTTTAATGTCGCCTTCATAATCCAAGTTCCCAGCTACCAATATTGCACCAGTTCCAGTTTTTATGGAAAAGGCACCTCCGATATTTCCTTCAGTGATTTCATAATTTAGTTTGGATGCTATTAAATATTAAAAGTAATTTGGTAATGGTTTAAATGCTATACAGAACTGTATATTTTTGTATTTTCAGAAAAATGTATTGAACAATTTCCAGACAAAGTAAATTACGTACATTCATCCTTATCGATAGCCTGAACAGTAGTAACAACATGACCGTTGTCTTCATTTTCATTGACTTCAGCCTGATAAAATGTTTTTTCAAACACTGGATCATTATCGTTGACATCTCCTATGTAAACATTGAAATCGGCCACGTCTGAAACAAACAAATCGCCTTATTAGCGCATATTACCAAGTTTCATACACGCAGAAGTAAAGCTATCCGTGATAATTACGTGAATTTGGTTCGCCAGGTTTCACATTACGACGTTCAGAAGGCGCTCCATCTTTAATTTTCACGCGAATTAGAATTGTTTCATTCTTTTCGCGATCAAACACAGCATTTGTAGTTATCTTTCCGGTTTTTGAATCAATGCGAAACGGGCCACTGTCAGGACCAATAAGCTCAAACGTCACCTGTTGGAACAAAACTATTAGAACCATGCTCAAAATTACAATTTTTTTGAAAAGTGAATGAGTCTCAAACCTCGCTAAAAGCTGGTGTGCTGTCTTTATCGATAGCATTCAATTGACCAACTTCTGATCCAATTGGCTTTCCTTCAAGAACCGAGAGTTTATTGTGGTCTGTGAATTGAGGTATTTCATCGTTCACATCTGTTACTTGGATGTGCACGACTTTCTCACTGGATTGGCCAGCAGTGTTCTGTAAGATTTTCGTATTAGAATGGATTACCGAACTGAATACGAGGAGGCTAAACCCCAGTTCGTACAATATATTGTTGCGCCAGAGAGTACAAAAAAGTATTCACCATTGCTCTAAGAGTTAGGTTGTATTCCTTCACATCTTCATAATCAAGTGATTTTAAAATTTTGATCACAGCAATGCCGTTTTCAGAATCGTCATCAGGCAGAGTTTGTTGAAAGTTTTGTCTTTTATTTGTTTGAGGAGTGTTTCCATCTATTAACCTGTATGTTACACGACGATCGTTGGTAATTCCAGAACTAAATAAAAATTAATCATTTAATCAATAATCAACCATGATTTAAGGAAATAACGTCAATAGTAAAGGCAAGTAAAAACGTGTGTGCATATTTTTAAATTAGCATACGCACCTAGCACTAATTTTAAGAATCTGGGTATTCTCGTCGGCGTTTTCCTTAACATACACCACGTCGTTGGTCACATCATCCCATGACGGTGGATTAGCTTCTTTGTTAACGATGGTAATGACAACTTCGACCCTGTTACTTAATGGTGGTGAACCTTTGTCCGTCGCTATTGCAATGAATCTGTAGTCCGATTTCTACATTTACGTTAAATATTTTGGAAAAAAAAGTAGAAAAATATACGCTGTCCTTAAATATATATATATTTTTTTTTTGCAATGAACATCAATTTAAGAGTCGATAAAGATAAATGACATACCCCGCCAAGAATTTTTGCTACAGAAACCCAACCAGACTCGGCATCGACAACGAAATAATCCAATGCTTCAGGGTCGTTTCTATCAGATTCCAAGGTGTACACGATGCGAGCGTTATTATCGGCATCGTCGTCCGTAGCCGACAAGCGCAAAACATTGGCCCCCACAGGAGTGCTCTGCTTCAGTTTGTCGTCGTATGATTTTCTATCGAACATGGGATTGTTATCATTCACGTCTTCAATGATAACTTTAAACAAGCACACTCCTTCCAGAGCTGGGATGCCATTATCCCGAGCAGTAATTGTAATGGGCACAAACTTGCCGTCATCTCCTTCTCGGTCAAACCCCTGAATGGAAAAAAATACACTCCGATGATTTCCAAAGCCATTGGCAAGATAAACGTAGGTATCTTTCTTCAAATTAAACAAAAAAATTGAATATTAAGTTTACAAAGGACTAAGAGGGACTTGCCTTGTTGGTGGTCACCACTCCAGATGTTTTGTCAACACTGAAAAGTACTCCCGTTTTAGAGACATATTCATATTCCACGTGGCCGTTTTGCCCCCGATCTTCATCTATTGCGTTCACCTTGTTTATTAAAAAAAAGAAAACAAATTGCTCATTAAAATTATAATAATTATCAATCGTTACATACAGTAATTAAAGTGTAATAGTTATTTGTAATTCATTAACAACAACAAAAAATAATGTAAATCACTTGCCACAATCACAGTTGTGCCAACTGGTTCATTCTCTTTGACACTAGGTTGATATGTCCCACACAGAGTGAAATTGGGCTTGTGGTCGTTGACATCGATAATGCTAACTATAACTAGAGTGTGTCCAGTATGGATGTTGGCATCCCCATTCTCACAACAGGAGCCATCATCGGTGGCGGTGACATTCAGTTCATAGCTGTCCTTGTCGAACGGCTTGGCCGGACCCAAGCGGATTACTCCCGTGTCGGGGTGTATGTAAAACATGTCAGCCGGCACTCCTTCCACCGATCTAAGACTGTACTTCACTTGATCACCATCTTTATCAATGGCAACAACGGTGGCAACCACAGCATTGGACTTTGCATTTTCATCCACTCGAGCAGGATATATCTCCTGGCTGAATACAGGGGGCTCGTCGTTTCTGTTAGTAGTGTAAATGCGCACAGATGCCAATCCTGGGCTGTCGGTGTGGGACCCAGTGGCCGTAACGTTAAATGTGTATAAAGCCCCATTAAAATCTGCATCTAGGCGGTCAGCGGTCCTAATGTTTCCCTCATTATCGATGGTAAAATTCAAGTTTGTCAGACCATAGGTCACATTATCGCCTTCAATCGGTGACACAACTTTTACTGAAAAATAATTCAAGAAACTCAGATTATTGCTATGTGTGGCCATTAAAGTTGTACACTACTAGAAGCTTTTCATTAATTTTTTTTTCACACTTTCTCATATCTTAAATATACCTTGGAGAAGTTTCGTTCCTATTGGTACATCTTCATTAATGAAGTGTTGGTATTGAGGTAATTCAAACTTGGGGCTTTGAGGCGAATTGTAGATAACCTGAAATGAATATAAAAATCAGTTTGGGGAGATATGCCACGAGACCTTCATTAAAAGTAAATTATTGACCCGCTTTCACAATCTGCTAGCTTAATTATTTTTAAAAAAATGTCTCCCCAAATTAGTTAAAATAATTTCAATTTAAAAAACTCAACAAATGTTTTAACAATTCGTCCCATCAGAAACACTTTTTTTAATTTTTAAGTTGCAGAAAACAAAAGTCCTTTACAAAAAACTTACAGCACGCAGTGAATTTTGCGATTCTGTTATTGTCCTTTTGTATAACTGGCGCAGTTTACTGGACGGATATTTTTTCTCTAAAGGTGTTAAAAGAACGTTGCCCCAGTCGTCGTCATCATTTCTGTGCTTTTTTATGTGATGGTTATATTTGGGATGATGCGTTAAGTAGCTTTGATGCACTTCTTGAGACTGCAATCTAAAAATCATTAAAAAAAAAAAAAGTATAAATAAAAATCCCTCTGAAATTTTCAAAATCATCAACAAACATTGAGTTGAATTAAAACCAATGTTATAATTTTAATTTCAAAAGTGTAATCAGTGAGTCGGTAATAAGTTTCTAATAAGGTGCATAGCAATTACAAACATTACATCAATCACTGAATCACAATGCACTAATTGGATAAGAGGGGTTCGAATATTGTCCCCATAACGATATCAGGAGACAGTAACGCAATTTGATTGGTTCCCCATTTAAGTGCAACTATGTTTTATTCCCAAGCAAGGGTAGGCTATACTTAATCCAGCCAACTTTTTAGGTAAAAAGCTGGTGATGTCATTCATTACCCATGCCCTGTGCACCGATGCTGTTGCATGCGTTGCAGAAATTTCATTAATTGGAAGTTTAACGAGATGGGGGATATAGTAGATGACGGGAATATATTGCCCAAATGCAGGGGGGAGTCCACTAGGCAAAAATGCTTAAACTGACTGTCCCAATCTCCCCGCCCATTGTGCGAATAAACATTAAACTCCTTGTCGTCAATGAATGAGCAACTGCAAGGGGTTTGACAGTTGGATGAAAGAACATTTGGATCAATCTATGGACCATTGGAGTTGTTTTAATTTAAAGAACTGATCATCTACTGTATATAAATGGGAGAGCAAAATCCCATACAGAACTCAGAATTTGATAAATCTCCACTTAGGCAAATTACCCTGCCTTCATCAACCCCTTTTAACACAGCAAGATCTAATGCCATGAAATATGGCACTGGATCCTAACCTCCCTGTTCCAAAGGATTTAATCCCACTAAGACTTTAATCCCCGTGTTTTACAGCTGCTAAAAACGGTAGAGACAATAAGCAACAGCAATTCAAGCATCCGTTCACTGTAAATTAAGTGTAACAAAAACGATGTCTGGGGAGCCATGAATAATTCTATGGTTCGTAATTAATTTACTGGAAATATTCTAATCAAGTAAATCAATAAAGGGTCTAAAAATCTCAACTTGGCTATCGATATTTGTAAATTAAAACGAAACAATGAAACATCTTATTGCAGTATTTTCTTTGACACAATCAAAGAACTTATGAACTGTGGAGATATATGCTAAATCTGAATGTTATCTCCATTCATATACAAGTATACTGTATATTCCTCCATAAATACACTGAAGGGTGTATTTTTAGAGAAAATAGGAAGAATTTCATTGGGAAATTACCCCCAATTGACTAACGGTTGGGGTGTCTCTTACATGCATAGCTACCACACAATTGTGTCATTCACATTCACCACAGGAATAGGATTTTAATTATATATAATATATGGGTTAACCTTAATAATTCATCCGACAAAGTTATAAAAAAAGCCAATGGTATATGAAAGCAAGATAATTACAGCAAATCCTTTGAAAAAAAGAAGCCTATTTTAAACCAATTCAGGCTTTCATCCGGTCATTAATGAGGCATTTGATCCAAGTCTATGAAAATATAACCGATATTAAATCTAATCACTGCCTTCAATGGACAGTGAGGCAGTATACAACATAAATAACAGTTCTTTGGCTGCAGGAAAAAGTGTCAAAGAAACCTAGCACCACATGGAATATAAACAGATTTCAAAAGTCCAACGACGCTGAAAAAAAATCTAACACCAGAAATAATCGTATAGAATTCAGCACTACACTTTATGCCATCAATGAATTCGGCATCAAAGAATGGTCCAAATTGAATATAACGCCTTTTGAAATATTCAGAGTTGACATGCAAAGTATATGTTGTAAGAACGACTAGGGTCTTTATATGATAACTAAATATAAAAAACTAAGTCTAGGCTTTAGTTCATGGCATGTAAACTATCCATCATTTTGTACAGACGTAGTACAAAGAAAATAAATGGTTTACACACAACGAACGTCATGTGGGATTAGCAACAGTTGGATAAGCACGTTTCTTGAATGCACCACCACAAAATACATGGATTTCCATATGTAATTTAATAGTGACCATACGCGTAATAGTAGTCTTGACGTTGATTAAATCGTGACATTTAGTTCTACTAGATGCCGAGATCTTTCAAGTGCACCACGCAGTTTGTAAGACTTCACAATCATTACACAGATTGGCTTGATAAAAAAATATGATTTCCCATTTATTATTTAGAGTAGAACACTTTTCAAAAAACTGTCCCTCTTCCCAGAATTTATGCAAAATGCAAATCAAAGCAGAAATTATACAAATTTACATAACATAATATCTTGCAAAATTTTCATGCATTGAATGTGAAAGCCAGACACAAAGCTGTAGGTCGAAGGTAAAATATTGTTAAAAATATGAACGTATTTTATTTAACAACAGACACTGTCAGACAGCGTCCCAAATCACAAATCACAAGTCAATAGTTAACGACTAAAATATGCAAATACTTAAACAAACACCATACATCAAGTCATGGTTGAATTGAAACAATTGCCAAACTATGCTGCACATGCACTTAAGTCTGACTTAGTTCACAGGAACTTTTTAAGACATAGCAATAGGTAACAACAACCGGATGCTTCTTGAATTACTACAGGATTGGTTTCCAATGTCTAGGCTACATCATGCAGGACATAAAATAAGTAATTGCTTATTTATTCAGTTCTGATAATTTTCATGTCGGTGCATTAAAAAGACGATCGGCGACCAATATACATCAGTTTACAGACGTATTTATCATGTATACATATGGGCTATGTTACGTTTTATGATGGAGAAAACTGCTCTAATTATAATACCTAATGTTTGCAAAAATAAGCCAATTGTAGTAATCCACACATATATACTCATCTCATGATTATACGTACGGTTGGGAGGCCACCACAGGGTAATGAATAATGTCTGAATATGTCGAGAATTAAATTACATAAGTGCTTGGTTGTTTTTGTTCATAAACAAAACAAGTCAAATGGGAGCTAATTGAATGACGCTTTAATTAGTACGCCGTATTCCATTTGATCCTCGTCCTGTTATTCAGTCTATCAGACATGATTACTAATTTACTACAAATTTATATTAAATACATGTAGCTATGTAGAAATGAATACAAAATTCAAACACGTGAACATTTGATATTCGGTGATAACTGTAAACGTACATTGATGGAATGTATACATACACAATTATGATTGTTTTAGTACATAACACTTAATTTATAGATAGACCACAAATTGCCCATTTGTGGAAAGTAATGTCCATCAGCACAAGTTGATTGTGATGATGTTTTAAGCATCGCTAACATAATATTTAGGTACAACTCAAACAGGATTCCCACATTTATTTCGAGAATGAAATTCCCTGAATGTCTGTTTTTTTCACGACATTTAAAAAACTTTCCCTGACTATGAAAAATGAACGCTTTGTTTAGCAAGGATATTTAATTGTAGTAAAATTGTATAAAACAATTTAAACATGAACATTTGTAAGTTAAATATTTTAAACTAATTTGTTTTTTAATGTTTTCGAATCACGGCTTAACACGTTTATGGCAAATTATTGTCAGCAGTCTTGGTCAGAAATATTCCAGGACCAATTGGAAAAGCTCATCGACTTTCCAGGTATCTACCATGTCATTCTCAAATTCATTAACATTCCAGGATTTCACAGGTTGTGGGAACCCTGTCATATATTGCAGTGAATTTTGCAAGTAGAAATGCATAAAGCAAAGATTTTAGCAAGTGCTACTTCTGGTAATTAGCAAACTAAATGCAGAGATCACAAGAAATTGCAATATTTTCCGCAAATAGGTAAAAAAATGCATCCAATCTAAATGACAACATTCGTATTAGTGTTCTATACGGAAATTAGATCTGACAGTGCAGATTTCAAAAACGACATCTAATATTGAAATGCCTCTCATTTTGAGTCTCAAAAGATAGTAGGTTGTAGTCATTACATTCCTGGTAAACATTTTTTTCAAAACGTCTATAATGTATACTCAACATACACGCAATTATTGACTTATAGACGGATAGTACAGTACACTAGTTGTAAGACTGGCAGAGGAGTGTAATCAATAGATAAGTAATTGAGCAATTTCCAGTCTTTCAAACTGAATACTCATTGCCAAACGCAATATTCTCAGAATTTGGTTTTCCAAACAAGATGATGAAGATGATTGCTATGCACGAATGAATTGCAAAAAGTAACTACAAGTTTGCATCCTACGCTAGCAAAGCAGTATGCAAATTGTGTACTACACATACGCAGCGTGCATAAACATCTACGATTTTTTGAAGGAAAAAAAAAAAAAAACAATAAATGAAAAAACAAGCAACCAAATATATCCAGCGATCCGGAAAATGGCCTAGTTTGATCAGAAAAATAGCTACATGTGGATAGGAAAACTCCAACAGAAGCCTATCAAGCGTGAAATACAGGTGAGAGTTTCGGTTTTTTTAAGACTACGAGTCAAGTATTGCCAGTACTGAATATTACTGATTATGCAGTTTACCACTGCCAAGCTACAGTCCCATATTACAGTTAGGACAACCACATACAGTGATAACAAGGTGATTGGAAATGGTAAAAAATAAGAAACTGTTCCACACACATTCAATATACGTAGGAGACAGCTCAACAAAGAATTACTGCAATTCAAACACTACCATTATGTCAATTCTGTGGCTATCCAGGACGCGGAACTGCATCGCAACCCAGACATTTTATTAAGTAAACAAAAATAAACAAGCGTGCTAAAGACCAACACAATTGGTGGTCGTGTCCAGAGGGACATAAGGCGAGTCAGCAGGAATGATAACAAAATAGTAGGGGGTCCATTACTCGTATAAAACTACGCCCACGTGAGTCCCAATTCAATTAGCCATGCCTTGTCGCCATGCAGTGTTGTGCAGATGCACAGAAATGTGACACAGATTGTGATCCCAACCACCAGAGGGCGTTGGACTAATTTCCAAGCACCCTTCATAGCATAAAATAGATCTCCAAGAGAAAGAGGAGGTATCCAAATGAATTTGCCATTGCAGGAATCCAAGTTGAAGTGGGAGGTTCAACTCCTGTTTGGCAATAAACCGTTAATTCTTCCTCCTCTTCGAAACCCATCAATTTTATATCCCCGCACTAAGGTACAGTATCATGCACAACAGGATTTATAGATTAACCTCCCCTAAAGTGAATAATTTTCCCATGGTCCAAGGCGGTACACCATCCTAAAACTCAATTCTTATAGGCTGAGGATACAAAGGCACATAAGCCAGGATTTGCTGGATAAAGTATTGTGAAAGCCTCTATATTAATTGGCCCTGTACATCAAAATGTCGGTTCCAAAATATGTGCTCAATTGTTTGTATACAACTATAAAGGTTAACTGTCTGTGTACATCATAAATAATAAAGACAACAGGGAATTGCTAGCAGAATTGTTAAGCGATGTGTAATGGAAAATTAACGTTTATTGGGGTTGCATGGATCGTGTTTCAGAGATTTAAGGTATGAAAAATCGCAATTGTACAACTTAAAGACAACAATGAGATAAATGCCTATAGCAGGGAATTTAATCACTTTTTACTAAAAATGTCGATACAGTATTCCAGTAATATGTAAATTGGTAGCAGCTAAACCTCATAAACAAGAGCAGTCCATTCAACTTATTACAAGCTTGTCCAAACAATGAATAAGCTTTAATAATGACCAACTTAACGCTTTATGAACTACGACTATGACACTGCTCAAGTAATTGACAAAAAGGAGTACTGTTACCTAAGCAGTACTGTTCCCATATGGCATTTATTTGCTGACTGTAGGGTACTGAGTTGAATTGGATTTCATAGGAAAATGAATGTAAAAAACATGATGGTAGAAAAAATTCCATACTGGATCCAGACATAATCTAGTTAATTATTTGCATCAATTGGGCGTCGACAAACCAAATGATTAATTTACGCAGAAACTAGCATAAATTCATTCACATTAAGGTACCTGGACATTGCAAACGTGTATAAATCCCCTATACTATGCCTCATCTTGCAAACCAAAACCCCAAAGAATGCCTACTCAGCAGTTTTTGTTAGTTTTTTTTATAACACTTTCTTCACGCAAAGCTGCATGCATTAAAAAAAAAAAATGCCAAGTCCATGAACCCCGAGCCACAACTTCAAATTAACCTCTGACCGATGAACGGCTAACGACGTATATGACGCCCAGTTTTATGTAACCTTGCAAAAGGGTGAGAGGGCGAGGGTCATAATGCGAATTGCAAAGAAAATTATCGTTTCTTCCCTCACACCCCCAACACAGGGGTTCATTTTGAAAAAAAGTCCCACTGAACTCTTCATATTTACATTTTCATACCACAAATCACAGACCCCTCGGTGGTTTGCACTTTTTTTTACAACGGTTTATCTAATGAATTATGCATTCAGATAAATAAGCCTAGCTGGAATACAACAAAAAACATGAAAAAGTTATTTCCAACGCTCGCCAATACTTACTGACGTTATTAAGTTATCACAAGCAACGAGTTAATTTTAAAAAACCACCTAAATTTATTAAGAATAAAAAACACCTGTACAATTTGCATTTAAAGATATGTTTTTGCATTTATAAAAAACTAGGCCAGAGACTATGCAAAGTCTTTGGACACTTTTTCTACAAGAATTTAGTTCATAGAAAAGTAATGTTCTTATTACTGTAGTGTTCTACTAAAGTGTACTATGTCCCGTTTGAAAAATAAGGGGGCGTCCGCAAAATTCCTTCAAAAACTGTCCACATCGCGTTCATTTTCTCCAGACATCCCCCCCCCCCCAGAATACATGGACTCCCACAACACCAGTACTGTTCAGTGCAAGAATATTTGTAAAACAAACTTTTTAGGAAAAAAGTGCAGTTTTTCACCCCACTCCTAATGGAAAATTTCCACAAAGGCTTACTACTGCAACGTATCTCCAATTCTGAAACCTCAATTTCATATCTGCACGCACCATCACACAGTTTATGAACCCGAAATAGGATATCAGACAGATGACATCAGTTCCACATTATCGCATGCATCATCGGATAAGTAAATAGGGAATAGATCCATCCCCTATCCTTAGTTTTTGTCCGTACATGTACAGTACAGATTACCTGTATATGCATATACACATGCTGGTATATAAAAAGTACATGTACACAGTATCCATGGTAACTTGAGCTGTCCATTATCTACATGGATTTTATACCAATATTAAAAAACAAAAGGATGATGATGTCAGAAGATTGATATATATGAGCTAAAAACTTGATAGTACGCTGCTTATAGAAATTGATGAGTGTACGGTAGGGTAAATTACTTCCTTCAGGCCTCAAATGTCAATGCATCAACACATAATTCCTTTTAAATTACAGGCTTTTTATCACTAAGATTCTAAACTAAGAGACGAAATCGTATCATTGTTACACAGAAATCCTTGACAACGAAATTAAAAAATCTTCTGCTAAAGCTACTTTCGAAGTCACATAATTTTGAGTTTTCCCACAAAGTAAGCAGCAAGTAAACTTATTAGGGTATGTTGCTTCAGCATCATTGCTAACAAAGAATACAATTGCACGTGTAACATACTCGTGGCCTAAAAATCAATAATATTAATATCATAACCTTAATACGCTGTACTTAATCTTGTTTTGCTCATGCAATAATGCTTAATAAGTGCATATAAAAACCTTGAGTTAATAAATTAATGAATATTTCAGTTGCAAATCCATAGTGAAACAAAAGCAGTATTCAAAAGAAATGCTGAAATGTTATGAGAAAAATATGAAAAACAAGTATTGTTAAGTGACAATATCTATAAACAGTAAAACTTCTACGAAATTTTATTATTTTCAGCAAGGAATAAATGCAGAATAATGCATGCTTCATATGATGCATATATAATTTTTTTAGCTCTTTCGAATTGAGTAGAGAATTTATTATACAGGGTGAACCAGAATTCTTCACCACCCCACTTTTTTTTCTAAAATCTTCTAGTTTGAAGAATGGCTTGTTTGTATGAAATAAGCTGTTTTCGTCTTCATTGGCAATTATTTGAACTTTTTACAATGGTTTTTTTTTTTTAAAGAATTAATGGAAATTCCAAATGATAGCTACGATGCAGCACAGTGCAGTAAAATCGTAGTTAAAATCTAACAACATCATTGGATAGAGCACATGCGACTTCCTATTTAACCCCATTACCAGAATTTTCATAACAAGAAGATTTAAGAACCAAAAGTGGGGTGGTGATGAATTCTGGTCCACCCTGTATAGGCGTTGTGATATTAACAAACGCACCTACAAAGATAATGCATTAATTTTAAGGTGCATATGCATATGTAATCATAAGCAACACATGCCTGCTGAGGACTAATTGAATTTGACGAACGAAGCCATAAAATTGCACTTCATTCTACTTTGGAGCTGATGCCCAAATTGATTTCAGCATTATTTTGTCATCTACGG
>JAQGAE010004428.1:0-12801 GCA_034696685.1 Julus scandinavius | reverse complement strand
AGTCTTTTTTTTCTTTAATTCTTTCTAATTTAATTTATTCGTAATCTATTCTTTAGCCATCCCCCAGTTAATGAAAACAGATTTTTTTAAATTGTATGGAACTGTGCGTTTCACAGCTCCAACGGGACGGTGTTTCACTGTTGTGCACACGCGCACATAGGAAGGTGCACGTCAAGCTGTGATGAAGAGAGCACTGTCGCTCCCGCAGTGACAACTGGCGTGCTTCACTGCATTACTCCGCAGTACCCCACTAATTTTTCTACGAGCCGCCACTGATCAACATATTTTTTATTGAGTGAGCCTACCGAGATGTTCGGGTAAGTGGCATCGTAGCAGCCCTCTTCAAGCCACGGTGCATCTTAAAAAGAGAGCAAACATGACATTAATAAAAAATTTAAAAATACACAATGCATAAAAACAATGCAGACAGTCATTTAAAAAAGATTACCTGCTCTGGAAATATTGCTGGACAAATAGGTTTTATGTGAGCGACCCCAGGCGTCACAGTCTGTAAAAGCAAACTTTGAAATTAGTAAAATGCTCAAACTGGCGGCCAGTTCGTAAAAAGTTTACTTGGCGAATTTAATAACCTGAAACTGTATAATCCCTCCGGTGAAATTCAGTGTCTGCACACTAGGTGCGACAGCAATAGGCTGGTCCTGAGACGTATGTGTAATGATAGTGGCCGTTTGCTGTTGCTGTTGTTGCTGCTGTTGCTGCTGATGAAATTTCAAAAAAAGTTGTTGCTTAGCTTGATTATGTATTAATATTTGTTGCTGCTGTTCAGGAGTGAGGGCTTTGGCATGTTGTTGAACTGGCCTTTGCTGCTGAGCAGTTAATGCAATAATTTGGTTTCCCAACTACAAAATCAAGAAAACTCTTTTAGAATGCATCCAAAGATGTATTCTTCAGTATCTAGCTAACACGTGATATCCTATACTATACAATTCTCTCATGCCACCATATAAAAGCAATTTCAGCACACTGAACCATGCGCCCAAATTGTTCCGCTAAGCTAAATAAAACTAAGATTGACACTGCACATCATACGTTTCACTAGGCAGCCTTGTGGACTGCACGTGCCCAGTCGTGGTAATAATTCATGGAATATTGGCCGATGCAAACACGGATCACGGCGGTGGAGGTGCTCGTCAAACAGATGCACCACCTGTGCTGACATTCAACAAGGATGGAACAACCCATATTGCTCGAGCACCTGCAGATTCCAGATGAAGCAATCTTTTGTTCCAGTTAATACGCCAATATAATGCATACTGGTTTACAGACTTATGCCCGTCTTGCCGTATGGAGTTGGTAGTGTTTTTTGACATGACGGCAGAAGTTATTTCGAGATACACAAGGTACACAAGGTAGCATCCCAATTCCTTGTGATGTTAGGAAAATTCTTAAGTTGGCCCTTTTGATACGTCGATATTAGCTCTGGTAAAAATGTAAGCTTCAACTGACATTATAAGGCTTCGGGCAACATGGGTTCTTGGTCCATCATCCTTGCCAGAATATTAGCGCAGGAAGTGCGTCTGTTTGACAAACGTCCCCACTGTGGTCATCCATTTTTGCACCGGCCAACGTTTCATGACACACTGGTTGCAAGTATTTCAACTGCCTAAAAATGCAAGTGCAGTACAACATGGCTGCCAACTGAAATTGGTGGATAAATTGCATGCCTCCCTATATAATGATCATACATCCTTAAAGGCAATCTTAATGCCATACAAAGCTAAAATGGTTCAATACAATCGATTGATAGCTCTCAAAGTGTCATTACCTTTAAATGAGTTGTAGAATTTGAAGTTGTGATCAATGGGGAGGCAGTTGATGTTAGAATGGCTTGCGTTGTCGATAATGTAGTGGCCACTTGGAATGAAGTCTACAAAAACAGTGAACGGTCTTATAAGCAATTATCTTTTAGAGGAAGATTTTTTAAAAAGCGGCGCACAAATCCAAGCCCTACACCTGCCATGTATTATTTTCAAAGACAGAATTCGAAAGAATACACATATTTTAAGATTTATTTCCGCAATTAAGTGGAGTATTAACTACCATGTAGAAAAGGTGTTATCTGAATATTTTCAGTAAAAAGCCCTAAATAATAAATTTTTCGGCTGATGAATTTCACTGATGAATTTTAAAAAACTACAGGATGATTTTTTTAAAAAAAATTCCTCGATATGGTTCATTTAATATGGTTGATCATAATAAAAAAATGTAATGTGCATAGTTGCATTACTTTGCCCAAATCTATCTTTGAAAAAAAACCACATTTAAAACATTTCTTGATTCGATCTTTCTGAACGCTGGCCCCTAATAAATACGATCATAAACAAGGGTCATTTTCATTTCCCTTCTCTAAACGGTCACACCAATTATCCCTGATGAAATATTACTATCATATTTACCACATGTGAGCATATATTAAACAGCAAATTATGTCCACTACGTAATCATAAATTCAAAAAACCACTAACCATATGTTGTGCCCCTTGAATTAATGTTGGCGCAATGGCAGCATTGCTATTCGTTACACTTGTTTGCATTTTCACTTGAGGTGAGGCTTTATGCGATGCTTGGTTATTTTTGTGGGCAGCAGACTGGATATTGGAAACAGGTTTCTGCTGCAAATACCTAGGTTGTTGAGCTTGTTGTAACTGAGGCTGATGCTGATGGTTCTGAAAAGTTGGAACATATTATTACCATATGCGCATAGTAGACGAGTAGCAAAATGTGCAACACAATGCTTACGATTCTAACCATTTGTACATGTGGATTCATCGGCTGTTGTTGTACAGATATAAGTTTTCCTTGGGATAGGATTTTAGTTTGCTCCTCTTGTAGCAGTTGGACTTGTTTGCGTTGATGTGCTGTCAAAGGCTTGTGATTTGATAAGGCTTGCAACTGCGCTTGCACTTTTTGTAAAGCCTGAAAGTGCCGGAGAAACAAATCAGAATTAAAACCATGCTTCAAATTAGAATACGCTACAAAAAACTAACTAAAAATGTTCGCAAAACACCAAAGCCAGGGGATGAACCTTCACCACCTACCTGGGGGATTCCACCCCCTCTCATGGGTTTTTAACGTGCAAAAATCAACAAGGGACCTATGTTTAAACTCTTATCCAAAAGAGAAGCCACTTAGGGAATTTCTCCATTTCGTAAAAATCAACACCAACTTCGAAGAAGGAGCGAACCCCTCACCTTAGGATCGAGAGGCCACACGACTGCCGGAATCGGCCCAAAATTCAATTAACAGAAAGTTTATAACAGTGAACGAGCAAAAATTAACCCACACCCAAACGATACTCACTTCTTGTGCTTGATGAGTTAGTTGAATTGTTTGGACTTTTTGTCCAGGCTGAAGATTGGCCAAGGGATATCCCGATAAAATCACTCGCGGAGCACTGTTTTTGGGAAGGGTAGTACTTGAAGTAGCGTTCGTTGAAACTGGGTTTGTGAGTGTTGGCACGGCACTGAAAGCAAAAGACACTGGTACAACGTGATTGGCATCCCCCGCCATCACTGTCGCCGCTTGTGAAACTGATGAAGAGGCAGAGGTGAAGTTGACAGAAGCGGAGGAAACTGGAATCGAAGTCAAAGGCCCCATGTTAGAATTTATAGTTTGTAAGCTCTGAATGAGTAGGGGACTCTGATGGATGATTTTATTCCCATTCGGTACAAAAGTCGTTCCAATCGACGAGACAGCAGTTTGTTTATAACTATTGGAGATGCATTCGGAGGACGTCCGCCCATCTTGGGACAAGCTTTGTGCCAACATTGGATTGCTTTGGCTCAACATGGAGCTTAAAATTGTATTGGCTGCTGACGAGAACGTTGGATTAGACATGTTCACAGTCTGCGAAGAGGATGCCGACATGATAGGCAACATACCCCCACTCGATGTTACGATATTGCAAGCAGAGGATGACTGTAACCCCTGCATCAAGTTGACATTCATGCCTTGCACGGCCATGGGAATAATCGAGGTGGTAGCACTGCTAGCCGGCGATGATGAAGGTGATGGTTGCTGATGAGACTGGACCTGCGACACTGCATTAAGCCTTTGCAGAAGAACCGACTGCACCTGATGGCTCGACACTGGGACAGTAGAGGTTACATTTGTTGCCGTTGTAGTGGTTGTCGTTGTCGCAGTACTAAAACACGCTACAGGTATAGTCATTTGCTGAGATGTCATCTGTTGTTGAGATGGTGAAATTGACAACGTAGGTCCTTGGGCATTGTAGACCGGCCTCTGGATGATAACACTTCCATCTTGAGCTAAGGATAATTTCACTTGACCCTGCATTGAACCGGCAGCCTGTAACTAAACGCATAATGCACAAGTCAAAAAATGTTGTCGATTCAAATTTACAACAGCAAGTTCAAGAACTCAAATATTCAATTCAGTAAATAACAAACACAAACATACCTGTGAGGACGTAATAGGCTGCTGCAAATGGGCCAGTAGAGGAGATTGGGCCGTTTGCCCTGGAATGTGCTCCTGGTTGACCATTACAGTCTGCGGACCATTGACAGCAGACATACACTGTGATGTCACAACCGGAAGTGCGGTCTGAATCTGAGCAAATGAAGCCATTTGTTGAGAATCAACAGACATGGGAACCTGCGATGTTGGTGGAGATGGTGGCGAATCCTCCGGCATAATGCCAGCTTGCTTCAGGAGTTCTTCTAAATTGACCCCATGCGGCTTAGGTTGTGAGGGCGGCAGAGGATGGGCTAATAAGTGATTTTGTTGATGAGGCTGAAGTTGGGAAACTTGAGCTAGTTGTCCAACAGATGACGGGTCACTCATTTGGTTCACCAAAGTTGGCATACCGGCCGCAGAAGTCGTTATAACACTTTGGTGCTGATTGTTAAGTACAATGCTTTGTTGGAGTCCGGGGCCTTGAAAGGCTTGTCCCTGAATCATTCCACCGATCTGGCCCATATTGTGACCCTGCAAGGCTTGAAAGACGGTGATTGGTCCTCCTTGAAACTGCTGCAGAACTAGTGGGCCTTGCGGCGACTGACTGACCACGCGCGCACCGCCAATCATACCTGGCCTTAAACCGGCGTTTGTCAACTGGTTCTGACCTGCTGCTCCTAGATTCTGACCAGGGATCATCACAGTTTGCCCTTGGCCAGCAAGAGTTTTAGTTTGTCCTATATAGGCTTGTTGGGCAGCCTGATTTTGTACGTGCAAAGCCGTCAAAAAAGCGTTGTTCATGCTCGAGGCTTGCGCCATCGATGCGGCCGACTGACTAGCAGTGTTAGAGGCGTTAGGAGGTGGCTGAGGCCTGACGAGGAGCTGCAAATTATGTGGCAGACCGCCGTTCCCTGGGAACAAGATGTTATTCTGCCCAACACCGAGACTGATGTTATTGAGAATCAAAGTTCCTTGCGGGCCAACGTGAACGTTCGAACTGGGTATCATAGTCTGTCCCTGTCCAAGCACCAAGGAATTCGCTTGACTGGGAGTCAAGCTCACTGCTGTCCTCTGTGATAATGCCACTGATTTTCCATAGGGATTCTGACTAGCAGCACCAGCTGGTTTTGGCAAAATCTGCTGGGGTTTTGGTTGAATGGGCTTCATGACTGAAGGTTGATGGCGAACAGTGGGTGCTTGATGAGGAGCTTGGATGATTTGCATGATTTGGCCACCTACTGGAATGGCTGTGGCCGGTAACTGTTGTAGGGCAGCTGCATTGGAGATGACAGTCGACGGTGGAGTAACTGATGCGGTTGGAAGTGCAGCAGGCTGTTGTTGAAGTATGTTGATTGTGGCAGGAGCCATGGACGTAGGCGTTTGCACTTTGTTTAACTGCAGAGGAGTGAAAGACGCTGGCGATGGAGATGATGCTGGAGATCTCACTTGATAGAGGCCCTGAGGAGTCGACGGCGACTGAGTAACGGGGTAGCCAGTTGGCGACGGGCAAGGCATAGAATGGATTGGGACTTGAGCTGGAGAGCGACGAGAAGACATGGGACTTGGCGATTGGGAAGGCGGGGGCATGGGCGACTTGGAAGTGAACGAAAGGGTGGGCGAGGCGGCGGGAGATGGGGCTGGTGCCTGGAAAGGTGATGGACTGGAAGACTGCACTGGGGCATGGTTTGTAGTGACCTGCCCTTTTGCGGGTAGCGAGGTGGGGGGTTGCGGCACTGTAGCACACAAAATAGCATTCGAGTTGGAACGAACTCTGTTGGTTGCTTTCAATTGAGAAGATGCCAAGCAATTCGTAATCACGGCCTTTTTCAAATCGTTTGATGCTACGCTGATAGACTGGGGATCTGATCTCTGTGGATAAAAAAATAAGCGGATGAATACACAGAATCAAATTACCTAACAGTAAAATGGAGACAGGAGAAAGTAGAATAAAGGTGTAACATTACATGTTCATTACTACTCCCAAGGAAGAACTCTAGAGCACTTGGGTCACTGAAATGCAAAATTAAAAAGCTACAGAAATTATAAAAATATTAAATTTATCTGTTTTAAAATAACCACTAGCTTTAAAAATTTGGTTCGGTCTAATATTTATTTTTAAACGGAAAAAAATGAGGAGAAAAAGTCATTTAAGAACAATATAAGCTAACAGGGAAAAAACTGACGTGCAGCAAGATATGTTTGAAAAAATAAACACAGAAATAACGAAAGGTAAATGAGGTCTTACCCTATAACATCCAATAGACAGCGGCCACCATCATCCATTGCCGGGCTGCCTATAAAACAATAAAGTAAAGAAATTAGCACACAAAAATGTACTGCAATAATTTAAAACACATGTAAATAACATACAATCTATAACATCTTTATTTAAATTTATTTTTGCACAATTTTAAATTGCAGAAGTTTTATTTATTATGGAATGTTAGTTCATTGATAGTTTATTAATTGTGAATTTTAAGTGTTCATCTTAAAATAAACCACTTCTGCAAAAGTTCCAAGCATCAAATAAAAAATGTCGATAGTTTTCATAAATGTTAACATATATTCTGCTACCATAACTCCACTGGTTTTATTATTACACGTGCATGCATACTTTTCTCTCCACGTGCAGAACCTCAAAAACAATTACGTAAATAATGCTTACCTAAATGGGAATGTTGAAAAACCGAGCTTGAAGTAGAGGGCAGACATCTGACAAGCTTACTTCATATCCACAATAAAAAATGTTTATATTAATACGGTACATAAGAGATTAACAGTCAGTGCTACCCCGTCTTCAACTGTACATTTTTGAGCCTATAATAAAAAATTAAAAAATATTACATTAGTTAATGCAGGCTTAGTAAATGTCAAAAGTCTAGATATGTCAAGACAGAAATTCAAAAGATGACTCCAAATGCCCTGAGCAAGCTTTACACGAGTGGAATCTTTGTAACATTACTATTTGAAACCTCTATTAAAATGCATTCTAACTAATGTTAATTAAAAGCTTATACATACAACAATAATTACTTACACGGGGTTGCACCTAAACGCATGTTTTCTTAATATTTCTTTTTTTTATACTTCATTTTAACATAAAACTTGAAGAACTTAGGCCTATCATTGTCAAAATTAAAACTACTGGCTCAAACCCGGCGCACGCTAAAACCTGATACACGGTTGCAGTTTTAACATCGGGTTTCACTAAAAGCTAAATATTCAGAAAAACTAACAATTTCGATTTACCACATTTAATTTGTTGTAGTGTCAATTACAATGTATGTAAATAATTAAAAATTTAAAATGTATCAAAACTGTATTATTTTTAAATGCGTGGATCGACTTGTAATATACAAGCTTCACATAGGAACTACGTGCAAGAATGTCAAGGCCGATATTTTTCGGCAAAAATCTGAACATTTAAACTATAAATTAAACATTAAATAAATTGTACTAGGTCTTCCCCACACTACAACTGATAGAATAAACGCAAAAATCAAGATGCCCATACCATATGTTAGAAAGGTTTGCAAACGACGCAATAAGGCAAGCGTTAGGCCTATATATTAGGCCTAAAGGCGTCATAGCTCTAAAATTTATTTTCTACAATGAATTAGACACCAGAAACAAGATGAAAAACGCCAGTTTTTATTCCTGCATTCAATGTTACAGAATTTAGCCATACAATACTTAAAAAATAATGCGGGAATATTATAGGAATATACGGAAAAGGCCTATTTTGTCGCGATTGCCCAGATTCTACGTTAGTCGAATTGCAAACAGAAATGAATCGGAAATAATACCGAAGTAAAACTACTCAAAATGTGGCAAAAACAGTATAATTTTCATCGCCAAACTAAGAAGCATTGCTTTCAGAATAAGCCTAACAGGTTGGCGGCAACCACTGGCTCGGAATGCGGCAGAGAACGTCAGGCTCGTTCGGGCTAGCTCTAGGCCTAGTTCTATTTTGGAGCCAGAACAATGGCTGCATCGCAAAAATGCAGCCGCGGTATCCGACGAAATTGAGGTTAGCAAATCGCATAGATTACCAGCTTCATTATGCTAAAGAGACAATTCAGGGAGGTATTTTGTCTGACATTAAAATTACGGGTACCATCGAATTGGACAAACTGGTCCTGGGAAAGTTTTGACGAGCCTCCCAGCCTATCAACGCGACCTGCTACAATAGTATGCAAGAGCGCATCAGGGACCTTGGTTGGAAATCTAACACTTCCCGTTCACCCATTCTGCACAACGATTGAAATTTGTGGAAAACTGACGTCTACATTTCAACGCTTTTCTGGTCTCGCCTAACGCATGTTTTCCCAGAAAATTTTATCAGCAAAGTAATATTGAGAAAACACTCACCCGTCATGTAACATGCCAATGTCCTACGGGGACTACCAGCATCATTCCAAGGAGCTTTTAACCTCAATGACCAATGACGTCACTAAGTGCTCCCTTGCTAAGGAATTGGAGTTGGTTTGGCATTGACGGGTTATGTTTATTTCTCAAAATTTCTGCTAAAATATAGTAGAAAAGAGGTGAAAAATTTAGTGCCCCCATCACAAATTACGGAATTCCTCCCACAACACGAATGAATGCCATAAAAACGAGCAATGTCATCGGTAGGCGGTGTGACATCACGAGCCACGTGACCCGTCCTCCTATTTGTGAAAATTATGACAAAGGAGGAGGGTACTTTTTAATAAATCCCAGCTGCTTGGTCCCTGGGAAAGGCCAGGAAAAGTCATTTAAATATACGGATCATGATCGACGCTTGACCTGTAATAAAGTAACACAGCCAGAAAGGCGGGATGGTCAGATCACATGAATAGCTGACGTAATAATAAGTGCGTTGTCATGGCAACCACATACAGTGGGCAAGCTCTCGCTCTAATATTGATATAGGAAAAGGTCACTATTTTGGCTCATTTAGCCAGGCCCTAAAAGCGTTCAAATTGCCATGTCCTTTATGGTAAAATGAGACGCTTTTTTCTGCTTGTTCATATGAACACCAATTAGCATCCCTTCACTGCCATTGGCTTGCATTGAAAACGTTCCAAACCTATGGACCAATGGAAGTTTAGGATGGTAGTTGAAGGAAAACTAAATATTTTTCTTTGTATGACCATAAAGAAAGAGTTCATCATGATTGGACGAATATGTTGGTACATGCCAACGAATCAGAGCACTGGCTATGGGTCGTTGCCATGGTGATACCCAAACCCCACCCTGTAATTATTTATTTGATCCCTTAATTTTTGTCATTGTGGTCTAGCACTACACCAATAGATGATCCAATGGTTTTAGGACTAATGGCCATAAGGACTTAAACCTAAACTAAATTTTTAAAGTTCTTTTGCTATGGTATGATAAAAGGGTCCTTTTGTAAAGGACACATGCCCTATTCCATAACATTTGATTTAAAATGTTGATAACAATATTATTACTATTAATATTTTTTTACTGAAAATGTGTTATCAATTTGATAAGATGCATTAGTGCAGTTTTAATTGCATTTTTGTACAACAGGTGCGTTTCCACGTGAGAGATAGAAACTCTCGAGATGCTCTCTATAACAGTTATCAATGTAGCACGTGCAAAAATATGCGTGCTGCTGTTCGAGATTAACTCTCGAGAGCTACTCGTCATACATCTCGTATTCCACAAAATTTCCCAAACTTAGCATTAAACATTAAAAAATCCTTAACATAAGCATCTCGACAGCTGCTCTCAAAACTCGAACATGGTTCATATTTTGCGAGCTACTATCAGTGACAGCTCTCGAACAGTAGCATGGCATTCTAGCACATGCTACATTGAGAACTGTTATCGAGAGCATCTCAAGAGTTTCTCACGTGGAAACGCACCTTAACATGGATGTTTCTGTAAGTATAAATAATAGTCAACAATAGTTTACATTTAACATTTATTTACAATTTCCTAAAATTTGTAATATTATATAACCATTTTGAGTGAAGAGTTACAAGAAAAACAAACAAAAATAATAATCACAGATCGTATTGATCTATATGCACTTATAATTAAGAATTTAAACCAAATCTATAATTTAAAATTTACAAAATATACACGTGATTGCAAATTATTTCAAGTGTTAGCAAGCCAAAACAAACAATGGCAAATGCTAAAACTGAATTTCAACTTGTGCCCATACATTATCATATATAGTTGCAAATTTCACACAAAACACTCTTATCAAAACAGAGTTGGAAAAACAAAAAAATGTACAAAAGAATTTCAAAAGTAATGTGCCAGGTTTTTAATTTTTTTAAAGTTTTACTATAGTATGTATTTAAAGCTTCCATTTTTTTACTTGAATGTTAGCCACTTAACATTGACAGCTCAACTGTCAAGTCAAAATTATCAATCAGATTAAAAGGCACCATATATATTTTCTTTTAACTATAAATGTATACTGCAAAGTACAGAGAGTACAAAACCAACATTAAGTTATTTTGATAGACAAGTATGATAAACTTGCACACTGATAAAATGGAATAAAATGCCACATTATGATGCTTGTGGGGCCCTTCCTGAGGCAGAGTAGGAGAGCATCCTCAATGGGCACATTACATGTTTTGTAACTCGAAAATTATATTCTTTTAATAAACACAGTGCAACACAATCAGCAAAGTATTGTCCAAGAAACATACTTGGATTCATTAAATTTAAGAATGAATCGAGAGCAATACTTGCTGGATTATCTTCGCATTACGTTTGCATCAAGTTAAGGTTGTCTTAACCGAGTTTAAGATTACCGTACAAATATTGGAAGTCTACAGCCCTCCTTTTAAACTAACTTCATACTTTGAATATTTCCTAAATTGCAGACTACTCTTAAGGCAATACTTGTTTAAATTTTAAATTGGATAATGATTCACTCGTATTTGTTCTAAACTTGTTACTGAAGGCTCGCCATTTAGCCAAATGATTTGTGCGAACACATGGACGATGGCATGTACACAGCTCTAATATTTTTACCTCAAACTAGCAACCACCTCGTGTTGAAATTCTAAAATTTCTCTTCCTACATTTAATTAAAGATTTTTGTCATGTTTTCTAGATGCGCTTTCATTTCATTGTCAAGTGCAAGGCTAATAGCACTGGCATTAATCACGTGATGCACTTATTTGAGAAAATATTACTTGTATTGTAAATTGCATTTCTTGAAGATTGGATGCAATCAATTAAATAATTTTTATTGCAAACACATACTATGCCTAATATTTTTGACAACAGTTTACTTAGGGAATCGAGTAAACAGTGACAGTGTTAAATCAGATCCATGAAATGACTATCAAATATTTTTTTTTTTTTATAATTTTCATAATTTGCTATTATAAAGTGATAGGTTATCACAAACTTCAGGTGAGAGTATGCTAGCCTTGCTTGAATGACAAGAAATTAAATTGTAAAAGAATGATTCAAAGGGGTATTTTATGAACTTGTCGAGTCCCCACATCTAGAAAACGTGATCTTTACAAACTATTATTTCATGCAATTTCAATCAAATTGGTAAATTAAAAAAGAACGTATACTTGAAAATACAATTTTGCCTCTTAGGATATTCTTAAGATTTACAAAAAAACAGGTTATGAATAACCAAGAACTAATACAAGCCTTTGGAATGTAATAAATAGTATTACATGTAATTTCATGAGAATTTGAATCGACCAAATAGCTAAAAAATAAAAATGCACACAAACCTACTCGTGCAATTGAAAAATAAGGGTGCATCAAGCAATTAAATCAAAAAGCAGTCTGAGGCGTGATATTCACCATGTCATCAGAACTGAAATGAAAAACAGATTGGTTAAAAACCTGGCCAAACTATGATTAAGTTAGATGTTAAATTCGCTTACCGTTTTCCAAACTTGATATGTATTACGAGAAACACAAAACCCAATACCAAGCATATACAACCTACGACAATATAGGCTATACCCAAGAACGGGTTTTTGCCACCCAGCCATGATGTGGTAGACAAAATCATCTTCTTTGTCCCCTGAAATTGCGTCACGGGATAATCTAGTACATATGGTTAAGGTTAAATGAATACAAAGGAAAATACATAGCACATTTTAAACACTATGACAGTATGTTTTCTGACAGAAAAGTTCCGCAAGTCTAAACTGCTCCGCAGAAAACTGCTCACATATACCTCACTTTACGATATAGATACGTTCCGGAAAAGTTGGCCGTAAAACGAAAAGCAGTATAACGAATCAATATGTTTAACAACTTTTTTGGCCATATAACCATGCATTAAGCTGGATCACAACCCTATCACTTTCAATGGGTGAAATTTTAAAACACAATTCCAGCCAAACCAAAAGA
>JAQGAE010004427.1:0-12814 GCA_034696685.1 Julus scandinavius | reverse complement strand
ACATTTCAACCTGTTTATCTCGAAATTTTAATCCTTCCCATGGAATTCGAGATAGGCAGGTTCGACTGTATTATGAAAACTTCCACATTTTAAAAAGCATAATTTCTCAATTATTCATTAACGTTAATAGTTTCCCCTTAAAATCGTGTCTAAGTTATAAAGTACAATTTTTAAAGTATTAAATGTCAAGACGTATAAATTCTGTATGAACGACCTTCAAAATATTAACAATGATGATATGTTCAAAACATTCAAAACAATCAGAATTAGTGCAATCACTCTGAAAAAAGATTATATGAACATCGTTAAAACTTACAATAGTACATTAAGGGATTCTCCAACTCTGGACATGGAAATCCAATGGTAGCAAAATAATCCAGCATCATCCGTGTGCTGCCTAAAAAATAAAATACGTCCATTAGACTAATTTGTTTATAATTTGTCATAATTTAGATAAATTATTTCACTCTTCCAAAAATGTTTCATCAGAAATTTCATGATATAAGGTTGCGAAATCCAAGAAAAATGTTTCTTTCATGGCTTTCACGGATAGCACAACCAAACTTTATTCATGTAATACAAAAAAAGAAATCTCGTAATATATACGAGAAATTATACGCGAAATTAATGACATTTTACCAGAAATAAAGGAAACTTACAACAAAATATCTGGTAAAATTAGAGCACCTGTTTGAATACAAGCAATACTGATAGCACAAATATACCTTACTCCAGTGACATAAAAGCCAAATTTTCATTAATTTATAAAATCGCATGCTGTATTTCAGAAATTAATACAAAAATTTGCAAGAAATAATGGAAAATATGGACAAAAAATAACTGATAAAAATTACAGTATCTTTTTAAATACAAGGAACCAAATTGAGAGCACAACAAAGTAAAACTTCATTCTAGTGGCATAACGATGAAATATTCGTTACTTATTTAAATTTTGCCAAAAGATTTAAGAAAGTATATAAAAATATAGAATGTTTCATAAGGTTGGTTTTTCAATCTACATTTCCAAATATAATTTAATTATAACTTGTCAGCTGTCACACATATGCACAGCATTGCACACACAACAGTTGCATTAATAAGCTTAATTTACGAGGGGCGGTCAAAAAGTCATGCATATTCATTTATTATTTGAATACCAGATGTCGTACAAAAAAACTGAAATAGCCATTTTAAAGAGCAGGAAATTTGGATTTAGGTCACTACATGGCTCCACAATTCATGCAGAATTTCGAACAAGCAATCAAAAACAAACTGGCGCCCAACTTGAAAGCGTTCAGAAACTACAAAAAAAAAATTCGTAGAAAAACAAAGAATTTCACATCTTACAAAACCATAGTTAAACCGACTGACCTGTGTACACAATGTCTCCCAAACACAGGTAGGTGACTCTGTCCAGAAACGGAAATATATCCGATCTGGGCTTCTCCATAGTTAGCAGCATGAGTCGGTTGTATTTCTTGGCATAATTGGAAAGAATTGAAATGATGAAATAAGTATTAAGTGGATCCAAATCCGCTGTTGGTTCATCCAAAAGCAAAACCACTGAAAAGACAAATTTTAAATATTGTTAAGAGAGCTCAACTGATTTTATTAATTACAGCACCTTAGAGTGACTTCTGTCTTACCTGGATCTCTTATTAACTGGACACCAATGGTCAATCTTCTATATTCGCTGATGGAGAGTGTATTAGTATCGCGATTGGCCACCTGGTTTAAAGCCAAGTCCGCCATGACTTGCTTCACCTAAAGAAACATTCCAAACCATCAGTTAAACATTCACAATACCGAATTTTTGAAATTGTGGGGTTTAAAAACTGAAGAGAAATGAGGAGTGCCTACCCTGGCTCTTTTCACGGTATTGGACACCTTGTTTCCAATTCCCAACTCGGCGGTGTACATTAGAGTTTGCCGGACAGTCAACCCGGGAATCATGTTTGATGTCCTGGTCACAAACCCGCAGCTTCCTTGAAACACTTTGGCCGACACTCGGACATTGTTCAGGAGAATGTCTCCTCGAATTAGTTGACCTTGGGCCCGCTGGGAGATAACATCCAAAAGGGCCTTCTTGCCACTGCCTTTATTTTAGTAATAAGAAAATATTTTCAACACTGCACAATATTCACAATAGTATAAAGTAAAATTTGCGAATATAATGTTTTCTGTAAATATGCTTACCTTTAGATCCAAGGATGGCCATTATCTCACCCCCATGGACTTCCAAAAACACATCTTTAAGAATCAACCCTTTTGGAGCGAGCCCTAAAACTTTTTGAATGTAGGAGCCGCCTTCGATCTAGAAGAAAATATATGAGAAAATTAAGAAATGACTTTATAAAGGTTCATAAAATTTAATTAGATAAACTATACATACTTGGCCCGTGTAGGAGACATTCAGCAATTCCAGTGCATAATCACTCGAAATGATCATGTTTGTAGTTGAATCATACCGTAATGAAACTTATGATTTATTTAGTCTTTAGCTATAGCAAAGAAAAATGTGAACACAATATAATCACCATGTTACAGAAAAGTTCAAGGATAATTGCCAATTAGGTACAACAATGTAGTTGTTGGACTCTCAACCTCCTTGAAACAGACATTTATGAGAAGTACTTTGAAAAAGTAAACTATTTATTTCAAGGTATTTTCACATTAGACTTTGTATGGTCGATATATGTACATCTAGTTCTCAAAGTAGCCTTTTGCCTATTTATATATGTACATATATGGTATTATTCGATTTTCAAACCTCATTTAACCGTCACATCTGGTGACGTTCAACAATAGGAAGAGTAAATGTATTTGCCATCAGTGCAGTAAATCCCTCTGTAGCATAACGACCAACTTCCTGATAGGATATTTGTTTAAACTGACAAAGTCGTTGCCCGGTTGATGATTCGACAATAATTAACATAAACTCCAAGTTTTCCACCTGAATCAACTTTTGCAGATTGAACCAGAAAAAATGATGTTAAAAAACCCCTGAAGAAAGATTTTTAGTCAAATATTAAACCCAAAAGATTTTAGTCAAATATTAAACCCAAAAGATTTGAGTAGTCTTAAATCCATCAGCTTGATAAATAGATTCTATACAGCAATTATATAATTTAGTAAAGGGCAGGTTCAATTCAATTCAACACAGTACCCTATATTCAGCAAATAAATACCATATGGTTGGGGGGTTTGTACCCAATCATTTCAGGAGAATGCTCCTACGTCAGTAGCGACATCATTGTTAAATTGAATTTTTACTAAATCTGGACTTTCGCCAGGAAGCCTATAGTCGCATGCAAAAAGAAGGACCAATAGTAAGCATCCGTCTTGGCAAGAAGCTCGGTCAAAGGATTTGAGTGATTAGGTCTACTCCTAAAGTGGTCGTTAGGCGTAAAAATATGGAAAACAAGATGTGAATTACAAGAAAGATTAAAATGTTTGAATAACCCCATAGATAACTTTTCGCGTTTGGACCTCAACGTGCCCAAATTTAGAGAGTGGAGCATTTCTGTAACACTCGCGGAATGTTGATAATCGCCCTTAATGACAAATGTGGCTGCCCTACACTGGACTATCTCTATATCCTGAATATGAACCATCCTATGAGGGTTCCAAATAGGAGCGCAATATTCCAAAATAGGGCGAACCAGAGTTGCAGCCAGTTTCCGCCCATTCTCGAAATATACGATTAATAAATCTAAGGCGTTGGTTCTCTGCATCAAGAAGTTTTGTGAAATGGTGATTCCAAGAGAGATTTTTGTTATTATAAACCCACAGATACTTGAAAGTATCCAAGACAAGAAGTTGAATACCATCCAGAAAGTACTCAGGTTGGCAAGTATTCCATTTACAATATAAACGCACCATGTTTACATCACATGTCCTGGTTTGATGTCACACAGAGATTTTATTGGTAAAAGAAGTTGGTTGTCAATGTATCATGATGATTTTGACACTTGTCTGTTATTGTTACAAACTATGAAGCACTAGCCTAGAAATATCTTGTGCAGTAGATTGAAACTTAACAAGAGATTTCATAGGAATAATATATTATATTGTGATTTCAAGAGAGATTTTTTTGTTATTATAAACTCCTAAATACTTGACAGTATCAAAGACAGTGAGTTGAATACCATACAGAAAGTGCTCAGGTTGGCAAGTATTCCATTTACGAGATAAACGCACCACGTTTACATCACATGTTCTTGTATGTCGTCACACAAAGATTTTATTGGTAAAAGAAGTTGGTTGTCAATGTATCATGATGATTTTGACACTTGTCTGTAATTGTTACAAACTATGAAGAACTATTCTAAAAATATCTTGGGGTAGATTGCAATTTAACACGTATTTCAGAGTAATAGTATATAAAATCATGGATATTGACCAAGTTTGTTATAAAAAAGGCTCATTGGCTTTAGTCACGGAATGGATTTGTATAAATTCTATTTTATATTGATTAAACGTGCATACAAGTGCGAATACTTTCTCTTAATGGCCTTTATTTTCATCTAAGTTCAATTTCATGCTCAATAGTACATTAGTACAGATGAACGACCTTTTGAAACTACTTGAAATAAGTAAGGTGAATCAGAACCTATCACTTTCAATGGGTGAAATTTTAAAACACACTCACAGCCAAACAAAAAGAGAGTAAATAAAAATAAAAATTGTTTAAAATAGCTTGATAAATAAGCAATTGAAATTGATAGTCGTTTTTTTACTTTGAAACGGTAGATTTTTTAAAAATTAATAAACAAGTTTGAAATATGTCCGTTAATGTCCACACGCTGCCAGCAGGTGGCAGCATTGAGACTGAAAATTAATGGACACTTTTCAAACTTGTTTATTAAATTTAAAAAAATCTACCGTTTCAAAGTGAAAAACGACAATCAATTTCAATTGCTTATTTATCAAGCTATTTTAAACAATTTTTATTTTTATTTAATCTTTTTTTGTTTAGCTCTTTTTGTTTTGCAACAGCTGCATCTTAGATAAATACAACATGCCTCGAGGGAGGGTCTTATGGACCATTATGAACATGAGTTATTTTAATAATTCCTACGAAGTCAGCATATTAAATGTAATAAATAATAATAGGGAAAGACACGAGAATGTTTTCCTGCGATTCGAAAGCTAACTTAGCAGTGCATTAGCCTACATCAAAGACATTGCAAAGATGCCGGACATTACATTCCACAATATTTGCGTTTTCAAGGATAATTAAGGTACCAGAACAAGATATGAACATGGATTTTCTATCTAGCCAGAAACCACTTCAAAAAGTGCAATGGACATTCGTATTTTGTTTTGAAAAATTTTCATGAATGACCTGTTAAGGGTCAACACAGGGATTGTACTGTCATTTAAACCTCAAACATGCATGAATTTTATGTTAAGTTAGGTCCTGTATAGAATGTTTATCAAAGTTCTAAAACGTCCAGAATTCATGATTAAAGCCCAAGAAACACAATATACCAACTTAACCAATATACAATATATCAAATACTGATACTTTTACAATAAAAACAAGATACTTACCTATTACTAACTTTACACACGTAACCTATAGCAGAATATTTACACTTTTTGTTCAACTGTCCTGTACCGAACACAGTTTTAAAAACTTAAAATGAAGAACGGCTACACTTGTAGAAAAAGTTGAAACAACTTTGGAAACTCGTGAAATTCCTATGCAGTTGCATTTAGGTTGTCGAAAGGAAAACCTGTTGCAAACCCCTGCCTAACCAATTATGAACCTGTTACACCATTGGTCAAACACCTGGTGACGTAACACACAGGTAGTTCTCACAATGGTAGTAGGGAAACAATTGGAATAAAGGAGCGTTCAGAAACTTGCACGGATTACACTCTGGTAGAAATCTAACATCAGATTCAACAAATTTTACCCAATAAAGTTTTACATAAAATTGAGATTTTTAAATATTTCCAAACAAGATGGAGATATTGACTTTTTTGAAAATTAAATACAACTTTCAGCAAATTTACGTAATACATAATTTTTAATATATTGTCTAATGTTTAATCAAGGGCCCATAGGCCCCACCCACAACTAGAATTCAAGGCAATCATTTCATTCTTATAACTCAAAGACTTAAATGCATAAATCTTTTACATGATTTTTAACATATTATCTAATATGTTAAAATGGGGCCCAGTTAATCAAGGGCCCCACAGGGCCCACATGCAATCAGGCAAGCTAGCACTGGCCACTTCACCGCTAAATTCATTATAATAAGTACCTTTTCTTAGTAAACTATAAGGCAATAATTAAATTTGTATGAGACAAATACAATTTTCAAAAAATACATTAGACTTTTTTATAATTTTTAGCATAGGGGGCCCAGTTCATCAAGGGCCCACTTGCCATCAGGCAAGTTGACACACTGGCCAGTTCGCCACTATTCATAATAATAAGTAAATTTCTTATTAAATTATGAGACTATCATTTCATTTTTATGAGGCATAAATACAATTTTCAACAAATGACATATCATTTTTGAAATGTTGCTAAAGGGCCCACTGTTCATCAAATTCAGTTAATCTTATCGAATTATACGACTAATTTAATTTTTTTTTTAATATTGTCCAAAGGGCCCAGTTCATCAAGGGCCCACAGGGCCCACACTCTGGCTACTCTGGCTCTGACACTCTGGCTAGTCCACGACTGTTCAGTAAGTTTGTTTTTATTGTAGCAATGCAAAATGTAACCAACACAAACATGGTTCTGTTTAGATTTTGTGTGTTCACTCCATTCTCAACCGGATTATCAGGATTAGTTTTCGAACGCATCCTAGATCCAGGTGAGGGGAGGGGGGAAAAATAATAAAGGTACAAGATGACGTCATGAGCATGGCACGCATGGCTAATGAGGATGAAAGTAGTTGAGGTGAAACAAATGGAAGCGAGTGAGACTGGAGGAGGTGGCGAGGACACGAAATTCGTTTGAAAAAACCTACGATGGTGAATCCCCCCCTCTGATGCACTTTTTTATTTTACTTCAACGGATTTAGTGATGAACAGACAGCACGTCGGTTCAGCTTAAAGACAAGCCAATGGATTAACCCTTCTTCTTGCTTATAAAAATGCGCAAAACTATAAGGACCAAACAAGAAATTCTTCATCGTGCTGTGGGGAAAAAAAATTAGTCGAAATGGGAGCATTTCGCCGAAATCTGTTGCTATCAGAAAAATGTATCGGTAAACACGATGGATGTAACGAAAGGTCCTTCTTCTGAAAGTTAAAAACTTCGAAGCCGGTTATCTACAACTGTTTGGGAAGTCAGCCAGCTATACATAAGGTAAGCAAAAATAATGATTTTAATAATGGGGACCTAGGAAAAGCGCTTGAACATAGGGCATTTCCGATGGCTGAAAACAGGTACCTGATAACGTCTTGAAAAATGCTAATGAAATCGAAAGGAAACTAGTCTCGGACATAGATTCGTTTTTAGTCCTTGTCTAGGCTTTCATACAAATACATCGAAAAGTGGGCGTTTTTTATCAGAGAAAAAGGACACCGACCTCTACTCTGTCTATCGGAATTCAAATCCAGGTCAAATTTGAATGTGAATTGATTCCTCGTTCACGTATACATATATTCACACAGATAATTTATTTATTTAAACATATCAGCTGACGTTAACGAAATGTACTGCGGATGAGTACTTTTCCAATGAAATTGTACTGCCGGTGAATACTTTTCCAATGAAAATGTACTGCCGATGAATACTTTTCCAATGAAAATGTACTGCTTATATGAATACTTTTCCAATGAAAATGTACTGCCGATGAATACTTTTCCAATTAACATGTACTTCTTATGAATACTTTTCCAATTAACATGTACTGTTTATGAATACTTTTACAATGAAAATATACTGCCGATGAATACTTTTCCAATGAAAATGTACTGCCGATGAATACTTTTCCAATGCAAATGTACTGCCCATGATTACTTTTCCAATGAAAATGTACTGCCGATGAATACCTTACCAATTAACATGTACTGCTTATGAATACTTTTCCAATGAAAATGAACTGCCGATGAATACTTTTCCAATTAACATGTACTGCTTATGAATACTTTTCCAATGAAAATGTACTGCCGATGAATACTTTTCCAATGAAAATGTACTGCCTATGAATATTTTTCCAATGAAAATGTACTACTGATGAACACTTTTCCAATGAAAATGCTCTTCTGATAAATACTTTTCCAATGAAAATGTACTTCTGATCAATACTTTTCCAATGCAAATGTACTGCCCATGAATACTTTTTCAATGAAAATGTTCTTCTGATAAATACTTTTTCAATGAAAATGTACTGCCGATGAATACTTTTCCAATGAAAATGTACTGCCGATGAATGCTTTCCAAATGAAAACATACTGCATTCCAATGAAAATGTACTGCCGATGAATGCTTTCCAAATGAAAACATACTGCATTCCAATGAAAATGTACTGTTGATGTCATAAAATGTCATACAATGATAAAGTACTTCTGATGAATACTTTTCCAATGAAAATGTACTTCTTGTGAATACTTTTTCAATGAAAATGTACTGCTGATGAATACTTTTCCAATGAAAATGTACTGTCGATGAATATTTTTTCAATGAAAATGCACTTTGTCGTTAACCTTAGTGTGTCTAATTCACACTCGGGGCCACTCGGGCATAATACTGTCTTCCTTGAACTCTCATTGTAGAACACTGACTTTTAGAATATGAAGACAGTTCTAGACTATTTTATACGCCTGTATATGAGACAGTCTAGTAATTCAACATTAAGATTCATGCAAAGCTTGTTCCCTGACATCTCTCTCATGGGGCCACTGATCAAGGTACTTTGTAGTAATCAACTTTTCTGTCGAAAATAAGAAGGATAGTGACTGTCTGAGAAAGGAAAAACATAACGAGAAAGTTTTCGAAAGACAAGTTAAATTATGGAAGTAATTAAGTTAAATGTGTCTGTTATTTTTGATAAATAAGGACTTTATCTAATTTAAATTAATACATGTATAGTAACCTTAACAACATATCATTTAAAATTTCAAAAACTTAAATGGTTTTGCTCTCAAAGCTCTCACAAATATTTTAAACAAGAAATAGAACGCTCTAAGTAGCAATTAATCGTGAAATAGTGCATATAAACGTTAAATAAAAGTTAATTATTTGTTTAATATCACCTCCTATCGTGAGTTAATGAGCATTTAATTATATATAACATGTTATAATTTATATTAAAAAAAATTAATGATCTTAACTTAGTCCACTGAATGCTGGAAAAAACTCATTTTAATTATTTGAATCATTATCTTTGTATTTCATATCAACCAAGTAATATGATCAATTAAACTTAAAACGTCATCAAATTGGATTTCGGTAAACGGGAAACTCGTATTTAAAAAAAAAAAAAACATTGCTTTTTTATGGTGAATTAAATCGAAATGACTGAAGTGTAAAACCATGAAAACTTGTGAGGGTAACAAGTCAACGGAAGTTGAATAACTTGGAGAAAACTACACAAACATGACGAGGAAGGAACTAGAAGAAATTTGAAAATTTCAAAAAGTGCAATAAAAATAAACTTATTTGATGAAATTAATTACGTTCTAAATCATATAAATTCAACATTTACATTTTACAAACAACAACAGTCTATTTGAAACGAATATAAAGGTTGAGTTAAGCCAGTTAAGTTATTAATTTAATTATTCTGTTAAGTTATACGACATGTAGACTTAAAATTTAACACGAAAAACCGTTCACTTTTGCTTTAAATCATGATTAAGATTAATTCAAGTTAGTCCACTTTTTTCAATTTTTAAATGATATCCGAGTTATTAAATTTTATCTCCAGGTGCAAAACAGGTTTTTCAATATCCAAAATTGGAAATTGATCAACGGAAATCACAACTTACATTAAAACTAACAAGTCTTAGTCACTCTTATAAGTTTAGTTATCGACGATTGCTGATGACATTGATTTTTTAAAATTCTTCTAATAAGAGAAATGATGTCAAGTGACAGCATCGATTAAATACCATGACAACTTTAAATAAATGTGAAAAAATGTTTAACATTTACATAAATAGAAAACAATATGATGCACCTTCTCGTCTTGACATACAGTACAGTAAATATTAATAAATGATTAAGAATACCATGAAATATGTACTTTAGGTGAATGAGATTCGCTATACCATTGTTTTTCGAGTAAACTACAGTTGTATTATTAGCACGAGGATATAGCACAAGTATATTCAAAACAAATGAATGACACATATCTGAGAACTTATACAAATTTCAGAATTGTTAATACTTGATCCTTAAACAATACATGTATGATGTATACACGAGGGGCGGTCAAAAAGTCTTGCATATTCGTTTATTATTCGAAAACCAGATGTCGTACAAAAAAACTGAAATAGCCATTTTGAAGAGAAGGAAATTTTCTATTTATCAATATAGGACCCGAGTTTGTTGATACATTTATCCCAACGTTTGATGAGATTATGTACATCCCTCTCGTAAAATGCGTTATGTTGCCCATGCAGATATTGTCGAACTGCAAGTTTCACATCATCGTCTTAAAGTTTAAACACCACCTCTGTACCGTACTTTCTGAAACACATTTGTAACTATAAACGCCTAACATTTTGCTATAAATTTAACTCGATTTCATGCCTTTCAACACTGAAAAACGAATAATCCTCTCTTGAACACTTTCAAGTGAGGCGCCATTTTGTTTTTGATAGTTTGTTCAAAATTCTGCATGAATTCTGGAGCCATGTAGTGTCCTAAAGCCAAATTTTTTCTTCTTTAAAATGGCTATTTCAGTTTTTTTGTACGACATCTGGTTTTCGAATAATAAAGGAATATGCAAGACTTTTTGACCGCCCCTCGTGTAAATAAATATTCAGTTAACGCTTGTTTAAAATAAGAGGTAACAGTGAGGAATAAGATATACAAAAAAAAAGCTTCAGACTGATTGTTAGCAACTGTATACCAGTTACAAAAGATTTGTAAACGGCTGAGAGAGTGAACATGTAATTAACTTCCTTGATTGAAATTGGCAGAAGTTCTGGCAGAAGTTACAAATTGCAAATCATTAAACTTTGTGAATTGGAAGCTGAATTAAAGTTACTTATACATGGGGTCAAAACATGTATTTGTATAGAAGATATGCAGCTATTTGTGAAATGGTACACAAGTTTATCTTGCAACTGAACAACAACAATATTAATGCATGTAACTGTAACTGTTCAAAATACTTGGGCAAACAGATAAATTAAGTGGTCCACACAAACAGGACTAGATCCTCGAAAGAGTTGCATGCAGTGGTAGACTGGGTCTAAAAATATTGGTTGCCAGGATAAATTAGATGAATCAATCTTGCTTCGATTAAATTTACATTAAACTAATTGTCATTTTTGCAAATTATTGAAAAACAGGATATGTGCATCAGAATACAAAAACAATAGTTTGTTTACTTCTCCATTGATTTATACATTGATGACACTGTATTGTTCCCTTTGCATGAATTTTATGTGATTCCTGAACTACAAGTAAACTACAAACTTAGTCACAAGAATGACACACAAGTGTTTTTTTGTGCATGCTCATACTCTGAGCAAGAGCCATATACAAAACTTTCAAAATAATAATTGCATGTGTTGCTTAAACTACAAACTTATAGTCACAAAAATGTGCTGCTATTTCCTCATTTCAAATTCTAATTTCAAGATTTACATATAACTGATTTTTACCATTTCATTGCCTCATTTGGTATATAACTCAATCTCTGAGCAAGATCTACGTAAATACAAAAAAAAATTCAAAATAAGAATAGCACGTGATGCCTGAATTACAAGTGAACTACAAACTTTCAAAATAAGATTTGGTTATGCCTGAACTACAAAATTTGTAGCCACAGGAATGACACAAAAAAGTGCTTCTTTTTCTCTTTTCAAATTCTAATTTCAAGATTTGCATCACTTTTACCATTTCATTGTTACAATCGATACATGACTGAAAATCTGAGCAAGAACCATGTACAAAACTTTCATAATACGAATTGCATGTGATGCCTGAACTACAAGTGAATAACAAACTTGTAGTCAAAAGATTGACACAAAAAAAGTTCTGCTATTTCCTATTTTCAAATTCTAATTTCAAGATTTAAATATAGCTGATTTTTACCATTTCATTGCCTAATTTGGTACATAACTTAAAATCTGAGCAAGAGCCATATAACCAACCTACAAACTTTCAAAATAATAATGGTTTATGCCTGAACTACAAACTTATAGCCACAGGAATGACACAAAAAAGGGCTTCTTTTCAAATTCTAATTTCAAGATTTGCATCATATTTTACCATTTGATTGCCACATTTGATACATGACTCAAACCATATATGCATAAAACTTTCATAATAAGAATTGCATGTGATGCCTGAACTACAAGTGAACTACCACCTTAGTCAAAAGAATGACACAAAAAAGTGTTGCTATTTCCTCTTTTCAAATTCTAGTTTCAAGATTTACATTAAAATTACATAAAATTACAAAACTTTCAAAATAAGAATTGCATGTGATGCAAGAATGACACAAAAAAGTGCTTCTTTTCCTCTTTTCAAATTCTAATTTCAAAATTTACATATAGCTCATGTTTACAATTTCATTGCCTCATTTTGTAGGGGAGACCGGGGCAGGTTGGATCATATTTTTTTTGGTACGCCATAGCACTACATATATGGTTTCAAACAATG
>JAQGAE010004426.1:0-12816 GCA_034696685.1 Julus scandinavius | reverse complement strand
ACAACCGTATATCATAAAAAAAAAAAAAAACATTATGGAGGTTCACTTATGGGTTTTTTTTTTTGTTTTTTTTTTTCCAAAAGGGCCCTCTTTTGAGGGAGTTCTTTTTGAATAGTTCCTAATTCGAACACTAGTTTAACGTTATAAATTATGTGCGATCTTTTTTGAGAAGCGCCGTAGCCTGTAGATCGAGACCATGAACATGAAGGACTTGCCAGAAATGAAGGAACTTAAAAACAGTACACCTTTTTCACCTCACGGCACACTAAACTAGGCAAAAGCTGTCGCGGCACACCGGCTGAAAGACACTGTATAGGATAAAAGGTGCCAAGCTGTCAACATAAGGATATTTGGCGTTCAAGGCAAAACATCCACCAGTTTTCACCAAAAGTTTTCATGTTTTATGTTTCATGTTTCCGTGTTTTCTGCTTTTGTTCCATGCTTGCGTTGATGTGGACCTGGCTTAAAGCTCCCACAAGTGAGATTTGCAAGACTTACTTTAGCTTATTAATTATTCATTTTTTCACAATGGTTTCATGACATTCACGTGATGGAAGGTGAAGCAAATGTGTTAATCTGTAATTAAACTTTGTAAAATCTGTACTTTAATGGAGATGAACTTGTACTGCACGGGCACCACAGTTATTCAACAGATAAAAACTAACTCATCTGGAGTTTGAATTCAAGAATGGTATTATATTTGTATCCTTGACCGTGACTTAACTTAAAATATACTCAGGAAATGCTTACTTAAGCCACTTTAGCCATTATATTTCCATTGAATCTGGTCCCTGAGATGAAGACAATGAAGGTTAATGCGAGGATTTAGGCATTGCGAATAGTTGATAAATACTAAGGGCACGACCCATCAAAGTTCTCATATTCATAAAGATAGTATATCGAGAAAAGAAACATCTCAAAAGCCTTTCTTATAGTAGCATGGAAGCTGCTAAGACGTACGTATCTATAATGGATGCTCCAGTTACTTTGGATTTGTGGGACTACGTGTCCATGTCAGTGATAATATCGCTAACAGTTCTAGTAGCCATTTATCATATTTTCAAAGTGAAGAAAACAAAAAATACAGAAGATTTTCTAGTTTTTGGAAAGGGTGTTGGACTTTTTCCATTGGTGTTGTCCTCTGTTGCTACAGCCATCTGTCCCACTTCACTACAAGGATTTCCACTTGAAATCTATCTGTTCGGGATTCAGTTTGTATTTCTTAGTGTCTCTCAATTCATAAGTATCATGATCTTCGCGTATTTATTTCTACCAGTGTACTTTAATCTTGGAGTCAGCAGCATTTTTCAGGTAAGGGAATTTAAGTTATTCAACTACGAGGGGCGGTCAAAATGTGTTGCATGTTCGTTTATTATTCGAAAACCAGATGTACAAAAAAACTGAAATAGCTATTTTAATGAGCAGGAAATTTGCTTTTTTTAATGTAGGACCCGAGCTATTTGATACATTTATCTCAACGTTTGATGAGATTGTTTATACCCCTCTCGTAAAATGCGTTATGTTGGCTATGCAGATTGCCAAACCGCAAGTTTTACATCATCGTCTGTTTGGAATTTTTGACAACTGGAGAGTTCCTTTAGTGGACTAAAGAGATGGAAGTCACTCGGTGAAAGGTCTTGGGGCTGTATGGCGGACGTTTCGGTGTTTCCCACCCAAATATGTTGAACAGTTACATTTTTGTCAGTTACAGTTTCACGTCCTTTCTTAAAGCTTGAACACCACCTCTGTACCGTACTTTGTGAAACACATTTGTCACCATAAACTTCTAACATTTCACTATAAATTTCACTCGGTTTCATGTTTTTTAACACTGAAAAACAAATAACACTTCGTTGCTCCTCTCGCGTGAACGCTTTCGAGTGAGGCGCCATTTTGTTTTTTATAGTTTGTTCGAAATTCTGCATGAATTGTGACGCCATGAAGTGACCTAAAACCAAATTTCCTGCTCTTTAAAATGGCTATTTCAGTTTTTTGTACGACATCTGATTTTCAAATAATAAACGAATATGCTAGACTTTTTGACCGCCCCTCGTACAATGTTTTAAGAACAGAGAAACGCCAAATGGTAGCTACTAGCTACGCTAGTTTTTATACGCGAGTTTAACACATTTTCATAATTTAAACATTTCATCACTGATTTCCAGTATTTAGAATACAGATTTCACGGATCACTACGAATGGTGGCATCGATAGTGAACACAGTACAATTGGTGAGCAAAACAGCGTAAAGTATAAACAAAACTTGTATAATTCCAAGCAGCATTACCCATTGTCTAATTTATATATAGGTGCTGTATGCGTCTTGCATCATTTATGCCCCAGCATTAGCATTAAATCAAGGTTAAACAATTATTTCATAATTTTGCAACATGTTGGAAAATGCAATATTAAAATAAAAAAATCCACTCTTAATAGTAACTGGACTTCATCTCTGGGGATCAGTCATTTCAATTGGAGTGATATGTATAATTTATACATCACTGGTAAGAAATCATCGATACAACTTTAAGTGCCCTCACTACCTTAAATGCATTTAAAAATATTAATCCAATTTGTATTATTAAAATAATGTCTTAAAGGGAGGAATAAAAGCTGTGATATGGGCGGATGTAGTACAACTGGCCATCATTTTGACTGTTATGATAGTGGTGATCATTAAGGGATCCATTGACGTTGGTGGGGCTTCCATCATTTGGAATAGAGCCCTTGAAGGGGAAAGACTGACCATTTAGTAAGACGACATTATTTATGTATTCAACGAAAAATATAATTGTTGAATTCTGAACATCTTTTTGTGTTTTCCATTCTGTATTCAGCTTGGATCCCAATTCTCATTCAAAAGACACACTTTGGACGAATCTAATAGGTGGCTCAATTTTCATTTTGGCCTCCCTGACAGCAAATCAAATGTTCATTCAACGTTTCTTATCCAATCCAAATATCTCAAGGGCAAGATGGTAAGAATAAGCAACTTTCCCACGTCCCTTACAGAAAAAAAAACTGGTCATAAACCGATAATATTTCATTCAAAACTTTATCAATTTAATAGTTTGTGATTAGTTTGCGACCACATTTTTTCCCCATAAAAACAGGGGTTTTAGAAGTTTTTAGAAGGGGTTTGGGTTATTTGGAGATAAGAAGCAAAAACAATATTGGCCACCCTGTAGATGAACAGGATGGGCCATCTATTGTAAGGAATTTCGGGGTGGTTCGTAAGGCAAGTTAGATAATCCCAATCCTAGTTGTGGACATCAGTGACTAACTATTGTATATTTTTCATGATTTACAGGTCTTTATATTGGACTGCCATTGCAGTATTCGTGATCATGGTACTGTTTATTTGGACAGGTCTTGTGATGTACGCAAAATATCATGATTGTGACCCAGCCCTCAATGGTATGATTGCATCTCTTGATCAGGTGAATACTGACAACCATATTTTAGATTTTCTCGATTAAAAACGTGAATAAAATTGAGAAAAAATCTTTAAAGATACTGCAGAGGTAAGGCTCATACAGGCATTTCTGCTGCCAACTATATTATTTATCTATTAATGAAATTCTGATCATCAGTTTTATTCACATGGTTTATTTTTTTTAAAATGTAGTTGCTTTAAATGCAAAACACATAACTTTAATAAATACTTTTATCTCTAAAGTTATTTCCATTCTTCGCTGTGGAAACTTTGGGATTTGTCAAGGGTTTTGCTGGTATTTTTATTGCTGGAGTGTTATGTGCAACACTAAGGTAATTAAGAAACATTTAACCTATTATTAACGCTGACAACTGAATAACATATAATTAACAATATTTCATTATTTATAGTACTTTATCATCAATTTTAAACGCATTATCAGCAGTATCCTTAACTGACTACGTGCGTCCATTTCGACCAGATATGACGGATGAAGCAGCCACCAAGTTATCTAAAATTCTAGGTAACATTTAAGATTCGTAATATTTTGGTTAAAATTAAGGGCCATTTAAGCAAATATTAAATAAATTATACATGTCAGCTATTGCCTACGGTATGGCATGCATGGCATTTGTTGGTGTTGCTGCAAACATGGGTGGTGTGGTTAGGGTATGTATTTCAAAAATATTTTAGAAGCAAATAACAATCCAAAATTCTGCTACATCAAAAGTTGTTTAATGATTTCCAGGCTGTCTTCAGCATAATAGGAGCAGTGGGAGGTCCTTTATTCACATTATTTGCTCTTGGTGTGCTGTTTCCTTGGGCTAATTCAGTGGTATGTGAATAATAATTTGTAGGGTTCCCACATTTTTTTGAGATGGCTCGCAGGTTTATTGGAAACAAGGGATGGGGTCATTGCCGTTTGGGCTGCAAGTGGCAGCACCATACAGGGAGGCAGATGGCCCATATGCCCTAGGAAACACAATGAGTCTGTTGGGACTTCCCCCCTTGCTGAGACCTTCTGTCTCTCCATAATCAATGTCCAGAACTGGGATTGGGAATATCTAACTGTCATATGAACCACCCCTTACAGAACAAAAGTTGCAGAACAAAACCCCCTGCTTTTTGGGAATTTTTTGATAGCAAACTGGTAATTCTGTAAATTAATTCAAAGTTTATTGCCGATTAGGGTGCAATGTGCGGATTTATAGCATCACTTTGTGTTGGAGGATGGGCAACAATTGGTTCTTTATTATGTGGAGCCAGTCCTCCAATTGCACCAATTTCTACAAGTGGTTGCAACTTATCCATGTCTACTGACATGTTCAATACAACAAGTTGGTACAACACCACTGAAAATTCGTCAACCTTGGACACCGCTGAAGAGATAATATTGTATCCATTAAACAAGTATGCTAAAATGTTATTTGGCAACAAAATTTGACTGTTTTTGTTGTTCATACTTTTATTTTTATCATTTCAGTGAATTCTTCTTGTATACCTTATCTCCTGTCTGGTACAGTGGTGTCACAGCAGCTGTGGGACTCATCATAGGGATGATAATGTCTATAATTACAGGTAATTATTGCAGATTAAAGATATCCATTAATTTTGGCACTGGACGAGTACGGATATCTGTAAATGGATCCTGAATTGTCATAATATCTAAACTGATTATCTCAATAATTATCATGATCAAGGTATCCAAGATCCAGAAGAATTGGATCCTCGACTAATATCCCCAGCAGTTGAAGCTTTTTGTCGAGGAATGCCAGAAAAAATCCGACATTTTCTTGGTTACAATTCAAACAAAGTAAAAGCAAGAATGTGGACCACACAGGTAAACATTTGAGCAGAATTAATTTTGGTTATACTTATTTATCCATTCATTACACAATAAGCTAACTAGTTTTATCCCATTTTATAAACATTTATATAGAATGGCCATTACAGCAAAAATCTAAAGGAATCTGAAGAGTTAGCAAAGATGACACTACCATTAAAAGCTGACATCGATTTAAATCATTTCAATTCCCCTAGGACAACTTAAAAAATTGTATAACTGTTGCAAGAAGTATAGTACCTATTGTATATTTGTGTATACCGGATTTTATTCATACTTCCTTTGCAAGCTGTGAACGTTCAATATGAGGAAAAATATGACAAGTGGTCATTCAAAAATGACGTCCCCGAAATTCATTCAAAAATTCAAACATCGATCTCTTCCTCCTCCCCCTCCCTTATAGGCGTCTTTAATGTTTTTGACTACAAAATATGTTGGAAAATACTCCAGCCTGGACCCCTCACCCTCCTACCCCCTGTCCACATAATGTCCATTTTAGCTCTGATCCCCCCCCCCTTATAGGCGTCCTTAATGTTTTTTAAAAGTAGGGTGTCTACAAAATGTGTTATAAGATCCCTCAGCCTGGACCCCTCCCCCTGGACCCCTCTCCTTCCATAAAAAATGAAATTCTGTTGATTTCAGCGTCTCTTCACTTCTTGATGTTAAAATAAATAGTTCACATGTAACTTATTGTTCAATACAGCTTATTTGGAAGTTATTACAACAGAACAAATGAGGTTCTGCTTTTTTATGACTCAAGGTGTAGTTGTTTCTATCATCTAGCATTACGTAGGAGTAACATTCAACTCAGAAGCGTTTAAAGTACTAGTAAATTAGATACTGTAACCTCGTATGGGATTAAAGATGGATTTTATCCTAGATTGACAAAACAAAAAGCTAATCTAACCTCATTTGTATACCTCCAAAAGTAGGCCAAGTTACGCATTTATTATTTGATTGGTTATTGGTACGGTATTATCATCTTCTATTGATATGAAAAGCCTGACAAAAGTTGAGTGTGTACATGTATTCATAGACGGGGTTGCGGTTGATTTTAAACAGGAAATTCCTACTTAACCTTTTTGGCTTGAGTTGGGTTATAGAAATAATGAACATTACGATTAATAAAACGATAATTCTAAAAAAATATCACAATGACCAAGGACATAAATCATACAGATATCAGTATCCTATACTGCATGTAATGTGTAGTTAAATAAATAATGTATTACTAGCAAATTTAACAGATTTTTCAAAGTTTTCTTGGTTCTTGTTTATTTGTTAAATCAAATTAATCAACGCAACCGTGGCATTCAACAAATGAGAATAATTTCAAAATTGACCAATTCATGACAATCAGATTATTTTATCTTGTTAACATAATCTTATAACATTTCTTACAGAATAAGTAGAGTACGAGTAAGACGGAAGGACCCATTAAATGATCCAGCAAAGGTATATCCAAATCCAAGTAAGGGGCCATTCAAAAAAGACGTCCCCGAAATTACTTCAAAAATTGACGTCCTTCCTTCCCCTTCACCTCCACATGATGTCCATTTTAGCCCAGACCCCCTCCCCCTACTCATAGACGTCCATAATTTTTTTGAAAAGTAGGGTGTCCAGAAAATGTGTTTGAACAGGTTGGAACAGGATTCGCCACAGGATTTTTTTCAATTTCTTCATTCCAAATGTTAACCAGTTTATCTTAACATGTCACACCATTTTAGCAGTAACAAGGAGCCAAGTCCTGGAGAAAAATCCAAGGACGATTTCAAAAGTGATCAGCAGCTGAATTACATAACTTATTTTGCATAACTTTTATTATACGAGACAGCATTCATACTTCACTTAACAAAAGGCAGAATTGTATAACACAATATTAAGAAATGCAGCCCAAAACTGGTACACCATGTTTCACCTTTATGATATTACAGACTTAATAAACATACTGTGACGCCATTATTCTTTTATAAATGCAAATATAACTATCATTGTTCATTTTTAAAAGAATTGGTGGTCATTCAATTCAGGAGATCGAGCGTAACAGGTATACACATTAAGGTAGCATGTGTATGTTTCATGTGTCTTAAACCTTTCGTTTGGTGCATACGCACATAAAAAAACAAAAATACAACAACAAAAAAAACATCTTGGCTCCGCACGTCCGGATAACTGAGGATCCGGATGATTGAGGTCCGGATAATCGAGTTTTTACTGTACATTTAGGACTGGGGACACATTTCTTCCGATGTCAATTTCCCCTACACTGACCTTTAAGACTCAATTAAATAGAAAATCCCAAATCTGAAAAACACCATCGTTAGTCCACCATGATATAACTTCCCCAACCTACTTGATTGGTTATTGAACTGAAATCAAGTTAATTATATGTTAAACTAAGAGCCATATACTGGTCATTGACGTTAATAAGGATTAAAACACAATCACTCGAATTTTAAATTAAGATTATCTTCAAAAGCGGATCAAGCACATTTACAATTGCACATAAAAGAAGTCATGAACAGAACACAGGATGCAATAAATGGAGGATTTAATTCAATTAATAATGAGGCTTAAATCAGTTAGCAAGGTTGCTGGGCATTGCATTTTATAATGGTGGCTAACAATAAAATCATCCTAAAACAATTGATTATTGCCGTGACAAGCAAGAAGTGCAAATGATATTCGGTTGAATTTATAAAGCGATCGTTTAAATTTTTTTAATAGTTTGAAGGAAGAAATTATATTCGCCACTTGATGCTAAGACAACAGTCATGTCAAATTTCGACTCTTCAATATCTAGGACGTAACAAAGGACTGGATTCGATCGAGTGTCACGCACGAGTCACACAAATCACACGAGTTCTGTAGGATCAAGTATCAAGATGAGTGCTCCATCAGCTACCTTAGATACTTGGGACTATGTGACCATGACTCTGATGGTGACACTTACTACAGTAGTGGCCTTTTACCACGTTTTCAAAGTGAGGAAGTCAAGTACCACCAAGGAATTTCTAGTTTTTGGAAAAGAGATAGGATTCATCCCTGTGGTTTTGTCCACAGTGGCCACAGCAATATCGCCAACGTCCATGCAGGGATATCCCCTCGAAATATACATGACTGGGATACAATTTGTGTTTCTCAGTGCTGCTCAATTTATCGGAATTGGATTTTTTGCGGTTATGTATTTGCCAGTTTACTACAACATCGGAATAAGCAGTATCTTTCAGGTGAAGTATTGAAAACTCATTAAGGGACACTCAAAAAAGACGTCCTCAAGAGGGGGCAGGAGGTATTTGTGGGCATGAGGATAGGGAGAGGGAGCCATTATGGACGTCCACTAATGATGGTATTTTTCGGTTTTTCGATATTCTGTTTAATAGCGTTAAAGGTAAGTGAAAGGGGAAATGGACACCGGAAGAAATGTGTTCCCAGTCCCAATTGTATTTGAATTTTATTTTTAAAACCTCGTGGATGTCGGGAATTATGCCTAAATTTGTGTTAAACACCAATTTTTTGCTAGAATTTTCCTCCGAGGTCAGGAAATTTCCGTTAATCAGAAAAATATGAAAAAATGTCTTGGAATTAGTAGCGAGACGGGTACTTGGAAATTTATAGGATGGGTCTTTGTATGTTCCAACAAATTTGCTGGACACCCTACTTTTTAAAAATATTAAGGACGACTATGAGGTGGGGTAGGGGGGACTGAACTAAAATGGACACAGTGTATACTAGGGGGAGGGGGATCTGGGCTAAAATGGACACTGTGGACGGGGGAGGGGGTCTGGAATAAAATTGACACAATGTAGGCAAGGGTAGAAGGAGGGGGTGGGGGGGTCAATTTCGGAGACGTCTTTTTTGAATAGCCCCTTACATGTTTTAAAGCTTATATAGAATGTATGGCCCTATATAAGTTTTCCACATTTTAGCTACTTCGTATAAACATGTTTCAATAGTAAAATTATACTTTGCGCTATTAAATCCTGAACGAATTGTCTATTTTTCTAACAAAATTCTTAGTATCTGGAATTCAGATTCAACAGGACAGTGCGGATGATAGCATCGATTATAAGCACTACTATGTCAGTAAGTATTGCATCTTCAATAAATGTTACTAATGTTAGATGTTTACAGGTGTTAATAATGATGATGATGAATAACGATATTAAGATGATGCTCATGAAAGTATATTCTTCCAGGTTTTTTTTACAGCTTGTATTATATATGCACCGGCCCTTTCTCTAAACCAAGGCAAGTTATTAGGTTAATTTAATTAGAATTTTGTCAAAGCGCTAATTATTTTCTTGATAAAGTGCATAAATCTAATTTCTATTAAAATATTTCTTCAAATATCAGTAATAAACTTTCACGATAAGTTCTGCTGAATAACAACGCATTTAGGACATTATCTGTAATCAATAGCTATAAATCTGCATTCTGAATTTAAATTTGGTGACGTTAATTAAAATTAAATGATTATCAATAACTATTTCATAATTTTACTTTTTATAGTTACTGGACTGAACTTGTGGGGATCAGTTCTGTCAATTGGGATAGTCTGTATCGTTTACACAGCCCTGGTAAGGATTATCAATATTTAATCATTAAAACTGTACAAAAGTTAAGCATAAATTAATCAAATTAGTCACAAGGATAAGTTACAGGATTATTAAAATTGTAATATAAAATTCTCACAATTTATAGGGAGGCATTAAAGCAGTGATATGGGCGGACGCAATGCAGTTGGTTGTAATTTTGGCTGCCATGATTGTTGTGCTAATTAAAGGTTCCTACGATGTTGGTGGATTTCAAACAATTTGGAATCGAGCTATGGAAGGAGAAAGACTAAATATTTAGTAAGAATAATATTGAATCTGTGACTTCCTGAAAAAAAAACAGCTTTATTAAAGTCTACGGGGCTCGGCTGAAGGGTCAGGGGAGGTGCATTTAGGGGGTTATTTTTGTCTGGAGAATGGTTCGGCCATTGTAGAAATAGGATTTGGGTAAGTGAGCGATCTTGCTGGTCTGCACAATGGCTGAGCGTAAGGTGGAGATTTCTGATTTATATTTGTTTTATTTAGCGTATATCAGAGCGAATATTCCAGAGACACCATTTGGACCTATCTCATTGGTGGAATATTCTATGGATTGAATACCTTAGTTGCAAACCAAATGTTTGTGCAACGGTTTTTATCAAATCCAAGTTTAGTCAAAGCTAAATGGTAAGTTCCTAAACTGAGATTCTTTTTAATTTAACTAATGACTATTATTCGCAATGTAATTTTTATTGTTGCAAAAAAGGTCAATGTGGTTAACTGCAATAATTGGCAAAGGGTTAATTATATTCTACGCAATAATCGGGCTTGCAATGTACGCAAAATTCTACGACTGTGATCCTAAATTAAATGGGACAGTGGCGTCCAGAGATCAAGTAAGTTTAAGGTTTGTAAAATAAATGCTTCCCAGATATACAATATATACCAAGTGATTAATTATTCCAGTGTAGAACAAAATTTTTGTTCCTGATAATTTTTTGTTATTAATGGTCCAATTTTAGATTTGTTTGATGTTAAGGACTCAATAACTTTCAAGGACCTATAGCTAATGTAGGACAACTACATTAGCAGGTTCCTTACAACCTTTTTTTACACATCCAGCAAGAGTTTACATTTGTCTAAATGCAATTTTTTTTAAATGAACTGACTGCACTTGAATTATGAATCCCCCGGCATATATTATTATATTTTAGTAATAATAGTAAACAACATTTTCAATTTTTAAGCTTGTAAGTTTGTTTGCTGTTGAAACACTTCAATTCATCAAAGGCTTTCCAGGAATTTTCGTCGCAGGAGTTTTATGTGCATCTTTAAGGCAAGTTAGATTGTCATTGAAAAACTACAAAACTTATTGTGTCTGACATTAATAAAAGACATTTAAAATGTCTATATGAATATGCTACCAATAAAACTAAACTTTTATCATTTCAGTACATTGTCGTCCATCTTAAACGCCTTGTCCACTATAACATTAACAGACTACATCAAACCTTTCTATCCTGAAATGTCAGACCAAACATCGATGAAAGTTTCTAAATATTTAGGCAAGTATACCAAAAGTTTGAAAGCGTAAAAACATTTACTATATTATTGTTTGAATGAAAGTAATTAAAAGCACTTTAATTGTAGCTGCAGCCTATGGAATTCTATGCATTGCATGTGTTGCATTGATTGCAAATATGGGTGGCATTGTTAGGGTAAACTAATTTATTTCAATCATTGTTGTATTTGCCAAATCTGTATTATACCAGGACTTCAAAACACATTACATTTAAATCTTATCATTTTTCAGACAATCTTTACAGTAGGAGGTGCCATAGGTGGTCCTCTTTTTACAGTATTCACACTGGGAGTCCTAGTCCCATGGGCCAATTCAACAGTTAGTATCACACAAACAAATTATTATAATAGTCTCAATGTTTGTTACAACCAGAATCTTAACAATTTTTCTTTATTTTCTTCAACAGGGTGCCATCTGCGGCTTTATTGCCGGTATTGTGCTTGGAGGATGGGCTGCTATAGGGTCTTTATTACACAAAGGCCGCTCTCTGCATGCCCCTCTATCTATAGCTGGGTGCAATGCCACATCTCTTATTATAGAAAACATCACATCTTCGGACATTTCAAGTTTGCAAACAACAACAATTCTACCAGAAGTATGGAATGCGACTTTGGGTGTAGATGCACAACAGGTGCTTGGATTCCCACCAGAAAAGTATGCTCACATATTTCCAATTCTATCCCAAAATCCCTTCATGCTCAAAAAGTTCATCGTACAACTACGCACAAATCCCAACACTATCCTAACAAAAAAGGCCCCCAACTTCACCTCAAAAGCATGCGATCTTGCAGAGGCTCTAGTAAACTAGCCCCACCTTATCTTCAATTGTCCACACCCATCCATAAAACATACCCTCTCAAAATCAGCTCCTCTACGCCTTCACAAACCCCTCATAACATTGACAAAAGCGCGTTTACCTAACCATGAGCCCTAATATCACAAATAGTCCTAATATCACTAACGTGCCTAGTGGCACGTCAAATATTCACTTTGTACCCTCTCAAATTCTTCCCCAATTTCCACAAGCTATAAGGCTCATTATTCTCCCAAACAATACTAACAAACATACAGACAAACATCTTCCATATCTGGCTGCTCTTCAGAATGGACTCAATTATTGCAGAACAACAAAATAAACCACCACTCACTGACTCCAGAACAGTTCCACCCCCCAGAACTCACAATCCCAATATCGTGGATTTATAGATGGACAGAGTCTCACAGGGCCATTAATGACAATTGGATGTTCACATATTGTAGAAACATTCAAGTAAACTGAGCCTCGTGAATTCAACTGCGAAAAATATTTGACAAATTCTTCATTAATGTTAAGATAACAAAATTGGGTACTTACGTATTATCCTAGACTACCTCAAAATGGGACTGCTCTCAACCCAACGAACCGATTTTACAGCCGTGA
>JAQGAE010004425.1:0-12817 GCA_034696685.1 Julus scandinavius | reverse complement strand
AAGATAACCGTCTTTGAGAAAGATAATCGAGGTTAGTGATAAACTAGTTTAAGTTTATAGTGTGTCCAGAGTATTAGGCAACATTTCCAGGTAGGTGATGAAGGCTTATTCCCTTGCATTGATGTTTAGTCTTCGTATTGCAGAAATATAGGCCAACGATAAAAATCAACACAAACAAACATTGCTTTCGGCAATTTATCTGCAAAAACAACCCAAGTCCGTTTGAGTAAAGGAATGGGAAATCCCCTCGCAATCAGCCACTGGTTGGAGCGACTGATGCACGACAAGCAGCTTCATTCATCTCCAGTTGCCTGTCTTCTCTGGCATGCAGCACAGGTGGAATAGTTAGCATCTTTTAGCGCGGTGGCTTATGATCGGGGCGCCACCTTGGCAGCAATCCCTCATCGGCAAGTGATTCGCAGGAGGCCATCTGTCATCGCCTCGATTCGGTACATTTATGACCCCCACGCGGCTGTCCATCAAGCCGTGAAAAGACAAATATCTCGTGCGGCCCACCGAAGTCGGAGAAAAGATGTCAGAGGCGACGACAGAGGCCGGGATCGCGCAAGACGGCGTTAATTGCTCCCTGTCCCGCTCACAATAAAAAGTAGCAAACGCGGAATGCAATGAACCTACTTTTGGCAAACGAAATTCGGATTGAAATCGTGAAGCAAATCTTGGTTTAAAGCTCTTATGTCCTGATGTTCTCTGCAAAACAATACACGATTTCTGCTAACTACATCACATCCCTAGTAAAAAAAAACCAATAGAGATTTAGTTTTCTATTGTTATTTGGAACGTTGTTTTCAATCGGTAGCAAAAGAAAATTTCTATTGGTTTTATTGGTTTCTATGGTTTTCTATTGTTTTCTAATGTTCAGTCAATACAGCCAAACCATAGAAGTCAATAGAAGCCAATAGAAGTCAATACAGGAACCATAGAAAACAATTAAAACCAATAAAGTGTCCAAATAACAATAGAAATCTCTATTGCATGTTTCTAGTTTTTTTCACCAGGGATGGCCAGTCCTGGATCATGAACCATGTGAAGTTGTTTTGATTAATGGTCCATGATCAGGGCCCACCTTACCATATACGTGAATTAGACAGACCTCAAAGGGCGTAGAATACGTGCTTCAAAGCCCCATAGTTTAAGTGGGACAGCAGAAGGTGTATTTACTTAGGCCCTACAGAATGTATTTTGTTTGTATTCCGGTTTATCAATACATGATCTATGCTAATCATCTATGCTAACTACATACACCATAAAAGGGGCGCAAGGCAAATGCACTTTAAACACGATATTGAACGTGGGACACCAGGAAGTACCTTTGACAGTGGGTGGATACATGCCTGTGGGACCCATATCAAAATGACGTCCATTAGAAAGGTCCATTGCTTCTTAACTTAATTATAAGTTATTATTTACTACAGGCTTAATTAGCATGAATCGAAAGAAGGGTTGAGCTAATTACCAAGCAGGTGAGAGAAGACGAGGTGGCCGGCCGCCTGTAGATCCCTCTTTACAATTAGTGTGCCCAAGCCAAATGAGGACCTTTTAAACAATGGTCCTCATTTAGATTGGGCACCTTAATTTTAATGTGGGTCCAAACCTGCCAATGGCTTAATAAATTAGCAGGAAGATTAAACAGGATTATTTTCCTAGTAATAAAATCACAGACGCCAAATTTCCTGTCTCACTCAAAAGTCTGGCACCGGCCCTGTGCCTTGTCTACCCTGTCTATTGTTTTTTAAACATCATTTGTGGTCCTTTGCACTTTCACTGCTATTGCTTAGTGCAATCAATGGTCATGTAGGGTTTCCCAAATCAATGTCTGTGAAATATCTGCCATTGAATGCCTATGAGCCCTTTAAAAACAGGACCAACTAATCAAGCATTTTTCGTATATCGTATATGGGCAGTTGTATACGTCTAAGATTCTCATGAATCTTTAAGATACATCGTCAAGAAAATCGTGAGAGTCTTAGTAGTTTTTGTTTCAACATATCCCACGACCCACGTGATGGATAATTTCTTTAATACATATTAAGAATAAGAAGTATATTTAAAGAAAATGATGCATCGATTTCACAACTTTTTAAGATTAGAATTAGATGCATATTTGCCCAAGTGCGAAATAATAAAAACTGATTACAAAATATATGTTGTTGTTATTTTTCAGTAGTGCTCATACAGAAGTGTGTTCCAGAATATCAGAAAAACGGAAATTAAAACCTTAATATTGTTAGTTGGTTTTGAAAACTGGAGATATTGTTTGCATATCACATGGAATGTACTCTATACTATGCTTAAGTTTTTGTTACAATAACATCATGCAGTTCAATGATCAGTTGTATTTTTATCCCTAAGCATCAATAGTTTATATTTTTCTATTTCTACATCTAAATATACATTTCCAAACAAAGCTAAAATTCGTAGCAATCCATTGTAATTAAGCGATTGTTCCTACCTCAGTATCGGTGCTTTATTAACTTCAGGTCACTAACATGAAATCCGCATAGGATCAGTTTACAATTGTGGCTATTTTAGGTCTTATTAGGAGTTTCTTGCTGAATAAATGATATTTGATACAATGCATCACGTTTCATCGGACCTCTGTGTAGCTAATCTGGATGAATATTTTTAGATTTTAATAGTGATGTGGTCTGTTGCACAACTTTGGTAGTATAAAGAGAAAAGTCAAAGGGTGATGCAAACAATAATCAGAATGTATCAACAATGTTTCAATATATTAATATTAAATATTAAACAACTTCTTAATTTATAGATTAAACATTATAATTGGGAAGTAAAAAGTAATTGGAAGTCTCCAAGAACTTCACATCGATTATGACGCTGCTCTTTCTGATGACTGTCAAATAATTCATCTAGAGCATTGTATTTTAACATTTTTCAGCTAACAGCACATTAAACTAGGTTTAAAATTGTCACGGCACACTAGTTGAGACATACCGAAATACAAGATACCAACATAACAGTATAACAAATTTAAACCAAATACCATTGCAACCATATAAAATCTGGTCGCGGTATATCAAAAAGTTTAAGTTTGGAAGAAACTTAATGAAATATAGTACTAAATTTCTGAAAAATAATAACAACGGAATCATCTAGAATCTGTTCAAACCCTGCACGGGTTCATTCCAAGAATGATTGATGGTGTGTCCACACCACATTAATAAAGAAATGTGTATATTTAACAGGCGTTTTCAATATTTTGTCCCATAAAGAAATGTGAACTGCTATTAATTGCGTGATGTGTACCAAGGGGCAATTCAAAAAAGACGTCCTCAAGAGAGGGGTCTGCTGGCATGTGGACACTACGTGGACAGGGGGTAGAGGGACGAAAGCCATCATGGATCTCCACTAATGTTTGTATTTTTCAGTTTTTGGATTTTCTGTTTAATTGAGTTTTAAAGTACATTCGAAGGGCTAATGACAGGAATTTCCCTTTGAAGTCAACGAATTTCCGTTAATCAGAAAAATCTGGAAAAATGTCGTGGAATTGGTAGTAATGCGAGTGCTTGGAAAATTGTAGCGTGGGCATTTGTATGTTCCAACAAAATTTCTGGACACCCTACTTTTCAAAACTGTGAAGGGCGTCCATGAGGGGGGGGAGGGGGTCTGGGCACAAATGGATACCATGTGGGCAGCGATTAAGGGGGGCGGGTGGAGTCAATTTTTTGAAGAAATTGTGTTAAATCTCATGGAGTTCAGGGGTTATTTATCGACAAAGGCAACTAACATACCGAGTATTCATTATTTATGCTCATTATTACAGGCATGGATTGTTGAAAACTCTAAATTCATAAAATGGCAGCTAAATTCCAGTCAGTCACGTCGGTAAAAACAGTAACTTCAACTTTAACTGCAGTGGTCAGACATTTAGAATGCATAACTTTGGAAAATGTTTACATCTACTTTAAAAAATGTGGAGAAAAAGTTTCCCATCGGGATAACACTCGATAATAATAGATGAAAATTCGCAAGTTCTCAGGAATTTGTCGGGGTTATCGGACAGGCTGTTGGCACCCAAGCTGCCAAAATTGGCTTCTGGTGCAGTTTCGCAATGTAACAACCACCTGCCGCGCAATGCATCCGTCTTTTGGAAAGAGCATGAACACCATCAATTTCCCACAAAACTAGGTGCTGGATGTGTTAAAATTAATTTCAATTCTCGATGAAGGTGCAATTGCAGAAACTTGGCTCCGGTTAAAACTTATTCCTTATATAGGTTGAACGTGGTGCAAAACAAACGCGCTTGCAAGAAGTCATTCCCCATACGTTTTGAGAAGATGTGCACAAGTGGTAACTGGGGATTTGTACAAATGCCAAAAGTCACTGTCCTCGATCATTTATCATTCGTGTATATTTACCCGAGATTTTTTTTTTCTTCAATTTATATGTCTATTTATAAATCTATTCAAATCGTGCGGCAAATTTGGCAAACCCTTCTCTAGGAAACATCGTGTGTGATTGAGAACTTGAAATCAATCATCTGTTTTCTTTTTATCAAAACCAAATTAAATTGCAAATTTCTGAAGCCCAATTTGAATCAAAATAGCACACTGTCATACTGAAAAGGAAAGGAGACTCGTCTTATGCACAACTCGCACTATTTCTTCAAATAAAATCATTAGCAGTAACTTAAACAACCAATTACTGATATGTATGGCATGTTTAACATTTAATAAAAGAATTGGTGAGGTTAGTTGCGGCAATTTAAGAGATAATTGAGATAATTATAACAGATCCAGATTACATTCTGCCCAAAGCATGATTTTCATTTTCATTTTTCAAAACATGGTGTTTTCAATATTCCCAGTTTGTTCATAAAATGAATCAAGTATATATTAACTGTTGCGCTATTCAAACTTCAGACATGGCATGATATTGACTTGCTAAATGTTAGTCTGATATATCTGTTAGGTTATAATTATCTCTTAAATTGCCTCAACTAATCTCACCAATTCTTTTATTAAATGTTAAACATGCCATACATAACAGTATACTTTAAATTAATCAAATACCCCATACATCAACCAGCCAGCCATGAAATTACTTAATTCAATGAAACCACTTAGCCTAACAATGAGAGATACACGATCAGAGATAACAGAAAATTGTGATTTACAAAATTTGGGCGGATTCCTTAACGATTATAACAGGATTCCGGAAGGCTAAATTTACAAATATCTTAACATCATTCCCGATAATCTATTTATTTATTTCCCCATCGCCCTTCAAAAGAATATCTACCGCAATGGACAAAGGTGTGGCACAAATGGGTTTGTGATCATTAAAATTATATTTTTGAATCGTTTGACTGGCCATATTTTTAAAATGCGTAAATCTTACAGAATTTAACATACATTCAAGCGCCACAAAGTGTTTTTAAATTCACTTTCAAACCATTTGGAACCATACTGCAAATCCACAAAACCACTTTGTCCTTAACATACTTTTTCAGAAAAGAAAATTTTTGTATTGTTTTTATTAAGGGGCATTTTTCAACGCGTAATTCATTTATGGAAAACAACATACAACTTTGTGGTTTTTAACTTTTTATACAAAGACAGTGTTTTTGACTACTTGACAGTATCCGTCCTCGTGTCAATTCGCTTAAGGCTTGTTGTATTACGGTTACAGGACACGTAGAAGCGGTTAAAACGCCCACCACTTTGCTCCCAGATTTCAAGAATTCTAGGCGATAAATAGTGGGTTAAATCTCCAATTAGGCGTAATTAAAATATCGGTTTAACTATGCTTTGCGCACCTGCAAAAAAACCCAAAAAAAAAACAGAACCTTCGCCAACATTCAACGTTGACAAATGAGATCTGATTTTGGGGTATACATGGACATGTGGGTGAATAAGGATTGGTCCACCTTATCTAATGACGATGCCATGGTCAAGACAGGACAGCAATTAATAACACTCACCGTTATATGTACCATATAAAAAGTAACGAGTTTTATTTTGTCTTTTTTGGGGATTTCAGCAGTAGTGGGCAATTTGGCTTATAATCAAGAATAAACTAAAACAGGAAAACGACAAGTTTTTTTTTCTTCCAGACCTGTCATGTTTAAAAGTGCAGATAAAATGCAAATGTCCAAGAATTTGGTTTAAGGTCGAAACGTGCATTCAGATTGGTCAACCGGAGATAACAGACACCGCTATGACATGAGCTCGCCAATTCGCAGGAAGCCATCAATAATCGTGAAAAAAGTTGAAAAATTGTCGTGAAAATGTAGTAAAAAGACCCGCAGAATCGTGTATTTGAGAAAAAAAAACCTTTAAGGACAAACTTAACCGATCACAGTCTGGTTGATTATATACAGAATATTAACAATATATATATTATATATAATATATATATATAGATTATATATAGAATAATAACATTATCAACAATAATCATCTATACACAGATTTATAGAAAATAACTTTTATCCCCAAGAATTTGCAATAAAAATTAATTACTCTGAATAATTGAATTCCAAGACAAGTCCACGTTGAAGTAAATGTAACAACTTCTATTACGATACATAACATTTTTGGGTAACATGTTAGACAGGACCCCCTTCTCCCTGATATTTTTAAAAATTATGGCAATATGACTTCCCATATTGCTAAATGAGCTTGTTTCAGCATAGTATGCTGATGATTGATTCTAACACCTTCAATTCAACTTGGGACAACATAAAATTCCTATAAAAAGTTTTTTCATTGAAATATCTGAATTAAAAATGGTTTTTTTTACAGAATGTGTCATATGTTGGATTTTACGTTAGCTAATAACTAACCATGAGAATGACATGTCTTGATGTTTGTAATAATATAACAGCTGACGTTGTGTAAGCAAATATAATATGTATACAGGTATTGTTGAATTTCCCTGACTTTTTCAAAATAAATCACTTTTAAGTTTCCACTGTCTATCTAATTTCCTGATTATATCATGTTTTCCAGGTCTAGGGGAACCCGAATTACAAAACCACAAAAACAGGTTATACTTTTATAGAATTAAAATGTACATTTTAAGTCAGTACTATAGCCCATCTTCAAATAAATACTGTATACATGACAGTCGTGTGTTTATTTTCTTATTCTTTTTGCCCAAACCAGTTTACTGTAACGAAACTAAATTTTAGAAATGTTTAAAAATAAAATTTAAAAAAACGAATTTTACAATAAAGCTAAACATATTCCCAGTAGTCTTCGCCTAAACAACCTTGCTTGAATGAAATTGCATAACTTATCAAATTAGCAAAACTAGTTTTAATGCTGTCACCTTCATATAAAAAACAATTCGTAGTCCAAATTTGTATTATAACATGACAAAACCATAGATTCGGGGCTCTGTATTCTAAGATTTGTTGTAAAACAAGTAGTACAACAAAGTAGTCAATAAGAGGGGATTCCACAGCGAACACTTTTAGTTATGACGTCTGGCACGTTCAGCCAAGCTTTGCCAAAATTCTCAACTGGCAATGGGGAAAAACAGGATTTTTTTTTGTTCTACAAAATGTTAAAACATCCAAAGTGCACATCAAATGTTTTCCACCCCTATAGTTTAAATAACGTTTGTCACAACCTACTTTTTTTGTCTTGTTCCTTACACCATTTGCACAAGTTCTTGTAGAGAAGTGATTTCAAGTTTTCTGATTCTATTGGGATTATTTTGTCTATAATTTTAACAACTACAATATCGATTTATTGACAACATAGCCATTTTTAAAGAATAGTCATGTAGAGGGCTTATGTGATCTATACTCCACCTGAGTACCACTACTAGATTTTGCAGATTTTGCTGTAGAATTCGCATTCCACTGATATAAACACGATAATTACAGTATTTTTAGGTATACAAGCAGTGGTAGACTGGAAAGGACCTCATCTTGCCCGATGGCATGTGGGTTCTCTTAAACATTAGACAATTTGTTACAAAATTTAATGACCTTTAATTGGCTAATTAAATATACATTGAATTTGCAAAAAAAAAAATGTGGTCCGTTACACTTTAAAACAACGACGTGTGAAGTCAATGACAATGCCAAACAAGTATCAAAGGACATTCACTACTAGGGCCTCGACTTCTTAAAAGTAGCTACAAGTAGCTACAGTCTTGAGTTTCATAGCTCCAGGTAGGATATATGGCTAAGTCAAAGTTGAGGGCACAATTCACCAAAACTAAAATAGTTGGGCGTTTTAGTTTTCAGAATCGACAGACCCATTTACCATCTTTTCCCTAGAGATGTCCTTCTTGTCTTCACGTACAGGATCAATTAAGTCAAGGGACCTATTTCACCAGATTAAAATAGGATAAATTGACTCACCTCACACTGGTTTCCCTAGAAATCCATACTGGGGCACCGCCAAAATGTAAACCAACCGACGTAAAATCCATGAACCGCGCACATTCCAACATTGTCCATCGCCACTTCCGGTCTAAGGTCGGGATGAAGGGGCCTCCGGACAGAGCGGGCAGGGTTCCATGCGCGGGTTCACGAGATATCTCATTCCTTTGGCAGTGTCACGTCCATCCCGGAGGAATCAGTGGAGGGCGTGGGAGGTCGGCCCTCCTCTGGAGAGGGCTGCGGCAGCGGCGGCGATGCCTCCTCTGGGGTCTCGTCGACATTGCTACTGCTGTCGGGTGGCTCGTAGCGCGCATGCGTGCGCATGTGGCGGGTGATCATGTCTCTGCGGCAGGCGGCGTAGGGGCACTGTGGGCACTTGTAGGGTTTCTCACCCGTATGAGTCCTCTGGTGGGTGCTCAAGTGGTCGCTGCGGCTGAACACCTGCCCACACACGCGACAAGTGTACGGCTTGACCCCCGTGTGCAGACGCATGTGGCGCGTGAGCATGTCGCTGCGTGCAAACGATCGCTTGCAAACGTCGCATATGTAGCTTTTGGCGTCGCCACCGCCACTTCCGGCGGTCTGCCGACTGCTCTTGTGCCGGCTGGCCATGTGCTTGGCAAGACGGTCGTGCAGCGAAAACATTTGGCCGCAGATGGGACACACGTAGGCAACGTCCGCGCCTGGTGGCATCTCCTCTACCACCGGTGACACGTCCAGGTTGAAGCGCACGGCCACGTGCTCCTTGACCGTGGGCGAGTGCACGTCGCCCCGCATCATCGGCACGCTCAGTAGGCTGGAGAAGCGTTCCCGGTCGCCCTTGGCCAGTGGTGAGATCATGGACAGCTCGAACGATCCCTGCAAGCAGATCAAATTATGATTAACTATAACTTAGAAATGGTTAAATAATTTTTTTTTTCAAAATGAGTATTCAAATGTAATTCAACTCCATGAGTAAAATCTATGTAGTCAAATTTTTCCAAAAGTTAAATTTTGGTGGTTTGTAACAGGGGTCAGCACACACATTTAACATTGATGTATCATGTTAATTAACATTATGTTTAACATCCATCTTTGATAATAATTCTAAGTTTCATATATCACTATAGGTATAGTGATGAACTTGAATATACTATTAACATGTTCGAGCATTTGCAGGAATGGTCAAGAAAAATTAAAATCGAAAGGTTAGCTATATAAGGGTTCGAAAGTAGCCCATTCAAGGATTAAAACAGTAGTTTTATATTTGATGGAATTCAATGGATTTTAATCAAGAGTCATTAGACATGTTCTGCTTAATTACTATTACTATTCAGAAGTCACATTCAAAGTTGGCAATTACAATTTGTTGATAAAGATATCATTCATAAGTGTGTTTTTATACTATCTCGAAATAAGTTAGTGTAAAAGTAAGACCTGAAAATGGAGTATTTCATTTCGATTAATGCTTCTTAAATTTTGACGTTTATATCCCCAAAATAAACTATGATAAAATTACTCTTGTGGAAAGTACAATTTTGGCATTTTTTTTGTCTTCTTTCAGTTTGGAAATTAAAAATGACAGCTTCAAGGCCCAATTAGCCTTAAGTGTTTTTAATAATTCTAGTTCAAACTCTGGAATTTTATAGTTTTGGAGGGCTAGATTGGGAATACTAATTCATGGATCTTTCTGAATTATTACAATGTTTATTATTAATTTGAAAAAAAAAAGTTTCAGTGAGGTGTTAGTTCGTGACGAAACATCAAGGAACAACACACTGAAATAAGTTTATTTTGAATTTGTCGTTACTTTTGATCATCCTCAGGATTACGAAATTAGACAGAATGCATTCAGAACTGCTTTCGTAATACTTCTTGGCCTTGCTCGAACGTTTACGAAATATTCTGGTTCGTCACACCAATTTCAAAATATGCAGTGCATGCTACGATGTTAGAGTTTTAAAACCACGCATCAGCCATTTTTTTTACTTATCCAAAACAGGGTCAAACATGGATTTTGTAACTGTCACAATTCGTATTATCAGTGACCAAAAGGTTCATAGCTCACCTTGAGGGGCGTAGGTTGGGGGCTTGGATTGAGCGGCGTGCCAGGACTCGACTCGGAGCTAATACTGCTGGATCGGCCGCCGACGCACGGGGATCCCCGTCCACCGTAGCCGGACGCCCGCATGGATAGGTCGAGGGGAGAGTCCTGCGGCGTGGACTGGTCGGACTCGAGGCTTCCGCCTTTGCGCAGCGCGGGGATGAAGAGCGGCCTGGGGATGGGGCGTCCAGTGCGGGCGGAGGTTGTGGTGACGGCGGCCGATGTTGGAGACGCGGTGACGGCGGCGGCTTCCTGCACCCATTGCTGCAGGTCGCCGTCGGAGTGACAGCGCCGCTTGTAAAGCTCGGGCATGTAACGGGTATGGAAGTAATGTTCCAGGAAGGTTTGGCTGACGGGCGAAGCGGGGGTGTTAGGGGTCAACGGCGACACAGGCGAGGCGGGTACGCCGCCCGCTAGAAAGCGTTCGCCGGCGACCGTTGCGGCCTCCAGCCACAGAGTGCGCTGCTGCTGGGGGGCCGGCAACGGGCATGAGCACGGAAAGGCCGACCTGTCACAATCTTGGATGTGGAACCTTGGCGTCCGCGGAGGCTCAAAGACGCGTGGGACGGCGGCGCTGTCCTGCGTCTCTTTGCGGCGCACTCGTGGTGAGCGCATGCCGAGTCCGCGCAGCGACTCGACAATCGGCGGCGTCCGATGGTCAGCGGGCGGCAGCGCTCTGCCACCGACCGCTGCCTCCTCCTCCTCCTCGGAGATGGCGCGACACTTGTAACGTTCGCGGTCAAAACTATCAAAACGGAACACCTCGGCCGCGGAGACGATGCGGCCGTCGTCCGGAGTACCGGAGCCGGTGGCCGGGCTGACCGCGGCGTCCGAGTCGGTAAAGATAGAGCGCTCGCTACTGCCGTCATCTAGCGAGTCCGGGGCGACCGGAACGGCGGTTGGCGACTCCTCACCGCCTCCGCCCGACTCCGACTCGCCGTCGTCCGGCTCTGCAGAACGGCGTTCTTGCACCTGGCTGCTCAGCTTGTCCAACACGGCACTGAGACGCTTGCGCTTCCGGGACGTCTCCTCGACGGCCGGCGGCGCGACTGGATCCATGGCCCGGCGAGAGCACTCGGGCGAAGTCCGGCCGCTAGCTCGGCCACATGCCGCGGAAGAGGTTCACGGGGTGGAGGCGAACATGGTGGCGGCGTGGGGACGCAGTGAGCACCGGGGGCTGCAGGGGCGGCTTGCGTATGTTGGCTTGCTGTGTGCCGCGTCGAGAAGGTGGAGCGAGCGAGCAACCCGCTCCCGTTGTTGTTTCTGCCACTTTTAGACTTGCCACCTCGCTGATTTGCGACGCCGAAAAAACGGGCTTTTCTTCAGGGGAGCGTCCGCAAAGTAGACTCACTCCCACGACGTCAAGGGCACGCTTCGGGCTGTCGAGAAATAGAAAAAAAAATGGAAGTAGAATGAGACACCGTGTCGACATCTTCCCGCCTCCACGGCTTTCGACCCCTAAGCTGGCCAGGATCGAAATGAGGCCGAGGGGTCTAGGACCCCATCTGATTGGTCACCAGCTATTGCGTGGCTTCTGGCCTTCCGTATTTCGCGCCAGACCGATGACGACATCGGTTATTGTTACTTTCCTTCCTCCCCTTTAACGTGGAAATTAACTAGTTCACTTTGGTGAAGAGGAAGGGTTAAAAGTTGTCAACGCTATTTTGGAAATTTTAGGAAACAAATGTGGTAGAGGGCAGCTAAAGCGCAAATACTGAATATTTTTCGACACGTACCTCAAGTTTGTTAGTTTTAGAATCCCGCAAATTTCTGAAGACATTTTTACAGAAGAAAGCAAAAATGAAATTCAATTGTTCTAAATTTAATGATTTCTCATTTGCAACAAATATTGATTTATCAACATGTATTAGATCAGTTGTTTTCAAATTTTAGGCAGTGACAGTACCGCACGCATCAATTTTTTTTTGCGGAACTCTAATATAAAAAATGTACGCTTTTTAAAATGAAATTTTTATGCATAATTATGGTTAAATTTAATTTCGATTAACAGGCTGTTAATATTTCATTTTTTCATGCTTATAATTTAAAAACAAATATAATGATATAATTTTTAATTTAAATTATAAACCTAAATTACAAAGACTAATACTTTACGACAAATTACATTCTGTACACTTAGTAAATTCATATACTATGTATATACAGAACATGACAATAACACAGAGATTTAGCAAGAAAAATCATCGTTACCGTTGACGTCATTATTTCGAAACGCGCATGGGCCTAGTAACGCGCAAGGCTTTCTGGGTAAAGGGGAACATGACCGTAATTTTTTTTGAAATTGCACATATACCTGAAAAATGTGAAGAATTTACATAGAACGTTTTCAACGG
>JAQGAE010004424.1:0-12818 GCA_034696685.1 Julus scandinavius | reverse complement strand
ACACCAGCCCCATTCACTACTAATACCCCGGATTTATCACTACCGTATTCTAGACAAAAGTCTGTCCCGAATTGTCCCGAATATACTACCAACTCCCACCATCCTAGACTAGAATTGACTGGAAGCTGCAATTTTGGTCGGATCAGGATGGGACTCGGACAAATGTGGGGTGCAACCATACATCTAAGATGAACCTATGTATGTTCATCTATGGCAGAAACCTTCCATGGATTCCACAGATATACAGCCGCACCGGCAACATCAAACCATCCATGGACAACAAAGCAGCGGCAAACATCCAAGAGCCGAAAAGACAGAAGGAAGTCCCAGATGTCCTATTAACAACGGACAAGATCTAAATAAGGGAAGATAAAGAGAACACATTAGCGCCGGCATAAAAGAAACCAACATCACACAGACATGTGACCTGACTAATATCCGGGATTAACTGAGCGACCATTAGACCCCTAAGGGAGGCATCTCTTTCTCGTGGAAAACTAAGGACCATATCCGGTCCTCATGTTCTACTTATGGACGAATAAGGTCCCGACCAAAATCTACCTCGACAGTATAAATAAATGGACAGTTCGTAAAGAGAATCAGAATATTATTAGCAGCCTTTCACTGCTCTTCGCGATTTTGTACATGTTCAATTTTTGTTATCATACAACTAGAAAGTTAAAATAAACTAAGGTTCTAATTTCCCCCCAATTCCGCTACTGTCTCCAGACTGTCTTTTTCCAGTCACCGAATAAGTTCTAAGTTCACGAACGGACTTACGTAGCCTCAGCCAATTCCGGCCACTACCGTCTCCGATCTTCGACCTCCCTACCGGGAGTGATTAGAACAGGAACCAAGTTGCTCGTCTGCAGTTTCTACTGGACTCAACCTCTGGAACCAGCTCCTGCCGGCTAGCCAATCTAGCTTTAACTTTCCAGCAGAGGGTCACCTTTCAAGCATCCTTTCCTCCTGAAACTCTTGGACCCTCCCGGCCTTCTTGCCGACACCAGACCATTAAGTAGACTTCTACGGGGACCGATTATCCTCCGACATGGCTTCCCACTGTTCTCCCCGACTTCTGAATTCACTCGACCCATTATCAAGCTCGAATCCGGCTAGTGTAGTAGAGGAAGCAGAGGAAAATATTCAGACGTCCGCTGAGGGACCTCCTGAAGGACCCATCATCGCCGGACCGCCTAATAATTGGCGCCCAATTAACGAAGTTCGAACGCTGGCGCCTCCCATAGAACCGGAGGTTGGTAATCACAGTCATCATCACGTACCACTGCCAGAGACATGCTCTACCGGACCAGGGATGAGGGCACCCGAACAAACAGGACCAACCACCAGGACCAGGGCAACGACAGCAGCGCACCTCACTCTCCACCAGCCCAGTGCTGAAGGGGAGTAACCATGAGAGAAGAGTGTCCAGCTGTACCATCCACCTCCGATCAGGGTACTATTCGGGTCGATTACTACCTGGTCCCTTCGACTTCCGACGCAGAACTACATCTCCCGGAGGCGGTACGAAAACTGGTCGGCACAAATCCAACATTGTTTCACCAAGTTCAAGACCTCTACAAAAAGGATTTCGAGAAGCAGTTACAGGGAACTACCCGGAGGCAAGGACCTTCGCCGTTTATCCCTGAATCCTACAGCTTCAGGAACTATTAAAGTTGGAAAGAGGCAGACGGGAGAAGATGGAATCTACTGTTCTCCGACTGCAAGCAAAGATGGAAAACCGGGAATCGCAATCCCGCTCGTCCTCAGCCCCCTCCTCAGGATCCCGAGCGGGCGCTGTCAGCCAAAATTGGGAAGATAAGGGGTAAATACCCCAACCTCTCGGAGGGCTCCACGATGGCTTAACCCGGCAGAGGATTCCTGGGAGGATCTAGGTCCAGAACCGGATAAGGCATTCAGTCTACACCGGCTCACTGGGACGGTGGTGAAACCACACTCCATGGAGGATAGCTATGTACCGACTCGCTACCCTATCCCATCTCGCAGACAGGTAGCGGATTTTTAAGCCAGGAATCCCCATTCATCCCGAGCCAAGGCTGAGGTACCAGGGTCAGAGGTCAGGACGCCGCTGAGGGACTTCCACAACGACTCGGGATCATTCATGGAAAATAGAGTCAACCTCGATAGAAGGATGGTTCCAGTGGCTCAACAGTCGGGGCGCCATGCCTCCCCGGGCATGGACAGATCTCGCGGCATAAGCTTCACAAACTTGACTCCCAAAAGAGCGTTCCAGCTCAAGGATGCCCACAGTTTGGTGGCAATCTTTGCTCAAGTCTCTCGTTTTAAAGGGGAGAATGGAACATTCGCGGATTGGTTGTACCAATTCTCGGTCACTGGAGACAGTTATGAACTACCACCGGAGCAAAGGTGGAGTGCGTTATTCTGGATCCTACAAGGGGAGGCGATGAGATTGTGGCAGACCCACCAGGATAAATGCTAGTCCTTGAGGACGCCATGGACCGATTAAAATCCCGGTTCTGTGAAACCGAACCGGATCACCTCATTTGCTAAAAGTTACAAGTAATGAAGCAACGAAGGGAAGTCAACTCGATGCAGTTCATGGCTGCCATGTTCCATAAATTCCGCTCCATGAATCGGGAGCCAAGCATGGAGAGTTAGATTGAAATGGTATATCATTCTCTTCACCAAGATATCACCCAACGGTTTCAGTTGGCGCAAGTCAAAGACTGGAGAGATCTTCACGTGTCAGTAAAGTATTATGAGGGCCTCTTATTAGACTCAGGTACTAGGAGTAGAGAAAAACAGACGACACTGAACACACAGTATCGGAACAAGGACCAACGGAGGACGGATACCCAGAATGTGGATAAACAGCAGAACCCAACTTATAAACACAGGCCACATGAACCTTACAAGGACAGAGGTAGATCCTGGGATAACCATACCGGAAATCCTCCAAACAACGCAGGGAACCATGCTGGAAACACCCAACAGACAGACCTGAAACAGGGATCACAAACGGGAAGAAATCGCAACTCTAACGGATGGAATCGCAACCCAGCCCGGCGCAATATCCCGGCTGACTCCACGGACACCCGGATGTCCCGTCTGCGGAAGTCCTAACGTGGACATATATACTTGCCCCAAGGACTGTTTTGCGAAATCCAAGAAGATATATATGACCTGGATCTCTCGGTTGCAACCGCAACAGGATCCGCTCACCCCCCGGGAGCGCGCGGACCCCAGGGACCTGCTAATCAATACTGAGGTGATGATCAACTCGGTGAAATTTCCGGCCTTATTAGATACTGGAGCCGCCACATGCGTTGGCAGAGGTCCGGTATTCGATAGTGTATGGTACATGGGCTTACCAATGACACACACTTACCAGCTGAAACAACTTGCGGATCAGACACCGGTACAAACCGAAGTCTATATGGTTACCGCTCCGTTGTGTGCAAGGCAGGACGGTAAAAACGGAACTTACACTAGTTCCGTCATATCAAGGTCCGCTAATACTATTAGGCACGAACTTTCTGGCAGAGGCATCAGTGGTGATCAGTTAATGAACCATGACCTGGGGGTTTGAAGACTTAAATCTTCCAGAAGATCAAGTACGAGAACCCATCGGGACAGAACACATCAAATCACCGATGCCCCTATTTGTCTTCTCCTCCCGATTCAACACATTTGGGTCGCAAGAAGTCCGACTAAGGAAAAACGAGGAAGCCCTACTCTCCTCGGGTCAACGAGAGATGGTAAATCAAATACTTGGAGAACTTGCAGAGGTGTTTGAAGAACCCTCGGGACTGGCCTTAGTAGAACCTCAAAGCATTTAAGTACGTCCAGACGCAAAACCAGTGACCATTAAACTTTACTCAAGCTCTCCGAAGAAAAGAGAGATCCTCATCCAGAAGGTCCAATCGCTGCTCGACAAGGGTTTTCTTAAGCCCTGCAGATCGGAATAGACGGCGCCCTCCTTGCTTATAGCTAAACCGGGCTCCACCACCGATTTCCGGACGGTCACCGATTTTAGAGCTATAAATAGGGTCACGGTGCCGGATACTTACCCACTACCGAAGATTGACGACCTTATCTTCAGGATCACCGGGAAACGCTATATGACCCAAATGGACCTGACAAATTGCTATTGGCAGGTACCAATACAGGAAGAATCACAGAAATACTTCACTACGGTAACCCCCTCGGGAACATTCTGTTACACACGGATGCCCATGGGTGCTCGCAACTCTGCGGCCCATTGTCAATGGGTTGTTTTGATCGGCTACTAAAACTTCTACCAGATATCACGGTAGAAGTTTACCAGGATGACTTACTCATCGCAAGTGACGAATTCATCCAGCACATGACGGATGTTCAACGGGTGATAGAAGTGATCCGGGACCACAACCTGGGATTAAAAAGAGAGAAGTGCCATTTCTTTGTGGCCCTCGTCCGATTCCTAGGACACATGATCTCGCCGGAGGCAGCACGCCCGAATCCAGACAAAGTAAAAGCTATATTGGAGCTACCCTACCCTGTCAACATCAAGCAACTTCAATCTTTTCTAGCCTCTTGTAAATGGTTCGGGAAATTTATCCCAAATTTGTCGGCCGTAGTCACTCCCCTGCATCGCCTGTTAAAAAACGACATCCCATACGTTTTCGATGACTCATGTCGAGGCGCGGTGGACAAACTGAAAGTTCATCTAACTACCGCACCGGTCCTGGCACAGCCGGACTTCAAGGAGGGTTTTCACCTTTACACCGACGCCAGCCAGGATGTGATGGGCGCGGTACTAGGACAAGGCGATGGGGACAACTTTCAAGTTGCGGAATATGCCTCCAAATCATTTTCACCGGCCCAAGTAACTTTTTCAACAACTGAACGGGAAGCCCTGGCAGTGCTATGGGCCATTCAACGGTTCAGAGGGTATATAGATGGTCTACAGTTTGTGGTACATACAAACCATGCTCCACTCCGAGCCATACTGGCTACTAAGGAACCTAGGGGGAGGATCGCACGTTGGATAATGGATATACAACAATACGTCTTTGACATCGTGTATGTCCCTGGAAAACTTAACGTTCTTGCGGACATGTTATCTTGTGGCTCAGACAAGGTGGAACCGGTAGTCCTCATACACCTTTATCTCCAAGACGAGCAACCCCTTATGGTAGTAGATTTCCGGGCACTGCAATTAAAGGACCCGGAGTGCCTTGCCGTTATCCAAGCGTTGGAAGGAGTAGAGGATCCATCCGGGATGAAGTTTAAAACACAGATGGATCAGGGGCACTCTCTCAAGGCGGGGTACTCTCAGAGAAACCCGAGCTGGTGGTTCCGTGACTTCTGCAGAAGCGTGTAATCCAATGGAACCATGACTTACCGGAGGCAGGACATTTCGGAATACATGCAACCATCCAACGCATCACGCAGAAATACTATTGGCAGGGATTACGCCAACAAGTCAAGGACCATATAGCGAAATGTGAACCATGCCTAAAATATAAACCTCTTAACCACCCAGACACCACTCCGTTATCATCACCGGCTATTCCGGCCCGATTTGAGACAGTGAGCATTGATCTCGTCGGACCATTGCCCTGCACGGCCAGGGGAGTCCAATACGTATTCTCGGCCAGTGATGTCTGCACCGGATTCACAGAACTTTTTCCTATACCAGACGCGCTAGCAGAAACCATCATCAAACTCTTTGTGGAACAAATATGCTTCCGATGGCACGCCAAAACGGGTCCGGTGTGACAACGGGCCGCAATTCATATCCTCCATCATGGATCAAGCTTCCCGGGCATTGGGATTTCAAGTACAGCGGGTGGCCAACTACCATCCCCAAGCCAACCCGGTAGAACCTCACCATCGGGATCTGGACTAACAGCACGTCGACTGGGACCTACATTTAGCAGCCGTACAGAGGGCTATAAATACGGCCACCAACAGTAACATGGGGCACTCCCCGTTCTTCCTCACCTTTGGAAGGGCTCCCCGGAGTCCCCATGACAACTTGCTGGATTTTAGTGAGTTTTGTGAAGATGCGTCGTTCGTCCAACACTCCTTCACGGCTTTCCTATCAGAGCTGTCAGCCACTGTTCGAGAAACGAAGGACCACATGGAAACAGCACAGGACAAGCGCCGGATCAAGCACAATTGGAAAACGGTCTGCCCACAACACCAGATCGGAGATAAGGTCCTCTAGTTGCACAGCTCCTCTTACGGTTTTTCAATAGGATTGAAAAACCGTACGAGGAGCTGTGCAACTAAAGGAGTTACCATCAAGCTGGCTCCCAAAAGAGAAGAAGTGTTCGAAACTGTGGGCATACGCGGACCCACGTCGTTCGTCATAAAAGACCTCAGTACCAACAAGGTCAAAGGCGTCATTAATGCTAAAGACATTCTCCCGTTGACAATGGAAGAAGAAGAAATGCCCTCTCTGCCGGGCCAACAGCTGACCTCCGAACCGATACAAGCACCAAAAAACCGCTAAAAAGCCGACTACGAAACAAGTTCGGAAACCGGCCGGCCTTCCAAAAAAGGCGGTTCAACCAGCCACCAAATTAATCGATCAACAAGACAAGGGTCTGCTTCGCGCCATAAGGAAGGAATCTAAACTGGCCTCCGAGGGGTCAAGGAAATCTCCAAATATTCCAGAAGCCCTTACAGAAGGGAACGGGAAGCCTACGCAGCCAGGACCATCGCAACTTTCACCGGTCTCGTTGACTCGATTAGGTCGCGCAGTATACACACCGGCTCGCTTTCAAGCAGTACTCATGTACGACCTATCACAGGCAATGAATTCGTGTTTTGAAGCATATGGAATGCCAACCGTCCTCAAATTTTAAAACTTGGTACGAGAATATGTCATGCAACAAGACAAAGAAGAGGACGAGGCCACCCTGATCAATTACGTGTGCACATTTGCCACCATTTCACACTTCAATGAATTAACGGAGCTGAACATCAAATACCCCCATCAGAATAATGCCCTGTGCACTTTGTTTTATAAAGTCGCCAAGGCCGCCCATGTGTTGATTAATAAAGGATGGAAGAGAAATCAAGGGCATGTGTACGAAGAAATACTCAACCCCTCCTTCTACAACAATGGTAAAATCGAGTCAGATGACGACGTGTTAGTCGAATATGTTGGGTGTACAGCACTTATGCAGCACCCGGTAATCATCAACCATGTGCTTACACTGCCAGGTCATACACGTGGTCGTGATTCAACACCTATTCCCGCATCAAACCCAGCTGCTCGTTGGCGCCACTTACAATGGCTGGATCAGTGTCGCCGCAGGATGGACCAATCAGCGACAAGCACAGCAGCCAGGAGGCATAAAAAGGACACGGCAACCAAACCTTCTTCTCACTCGCAGTCAGGACGGGCCACCACTACGACCTCCGCACCTACACGATTACCACGTGCTCCCCCAGTCGCGACGGGAACCATGGCTACACGCCGAAGATCGCGGGCCAAATACGGCCAAACAGTTGACGCACCAGCTAACATCTCGGACTACCCGCTGGTGATTCAGATCGACATGGGCGATCCCGGACCACCAACGGACGTCTCTTGCCCGCCAATAGCGCCAGCCACACTTTCTGTGTTAAAGGAGTCCAATGCACTACTGGTACAACAACGTGCACTGATCCCCGGACTACAACCGGACGGCCCCAGTGTCCCGCCCAGCACTCGACAGGCTATCTCATCTTTAGAATAACAGCTACCGGGATGGACAACACCGGCACATCCGGACACACTTTCTGTGTTAAAGGAGTCCAATGCACTACTGGTACAACAACGTGCACTGATCCCCGGACTACAACCGGACGGCCCCAGTGTCCCGCCCAGCACTCGACAGGCTATCTCATCTTTAGAATAACAGCTACCGGGATGGACAACACCGGCACATCCGGACCAACCCCAGGCGAACAATCCAGACACCTGTCCACCAATGACCTTCAATTCAACTCGTCCCGGCGTTGATGAAGATAATTGAACAGGCCAGAAACACCTGGGTACAAGCACAAGAAACACTTCAGCGGTGCACAAACAGCGATCTCAACTATGGCGACACATCAACCAGCAGCCAATTGATGACCGCCATCTCAGTCTTCTAGCAACGCGGTATATTTCAGCCAGAAAGCCACCTGCGAGGCGGAATACCGTAGATTGTCGGAGATGAAAACGAAGATAGCACACGACAACCTTCTTCAGATAGTCGAGGCATATCAGCAGCTGGACATCTAATACAAAAAGATGTACACCCTGTGTCGGCTGTACGACCTACAGAGGCCAGCGGGACGATCGCCGATCCGCATCACTGAAACACTACTGGAGACAATGACCAACCAGGGATCACCAGAACCGGCGCCACCTACTGAGATTCCAGACCTACAGGACATGGTTCAAGAATTCCTGGAACAAATCCAAGCTGGAGTCTCACTGCAGGATCCTCCGGCCATGCCCTCCATGACTCACTCTACCTCAACGGTACTCATTACCCCGATGCACCGCAGATGGCTACTCCACCGTGGACCGAACCATCGGAAGAGAGAGACAAATCACCTGTGATCCGACCAACCCTGTGGCACACGGCTCCGATCACGAATAAGGTAGCACAACTACTGGAAGAGCCCCAACTATTGCTGCAACTGGGTTTGTCCGAAGCACTATGGGGCAGAACACCGGAGGCAACACCGGCAAGCCCGCCGCTACCACAGAAACACCCGCCAAGAAAAACGGCGGCCATGAGCACAGGCGGTACCCGAAAACGACAACCGTCCAAGACACCGCCCACACCCACGGACAGATGCAGACGACTTCGAAAGGAATCCCCTGTCCTACAAATAAACGCCACCCCAGATGCGCTTACCCATCCTCCATCGTCAAGGTTGGATTCGTCACACACCGGGTCGAATAACCACCACTCCTCCTGCTCAACAGACCATTCCAGATCTCGTTCAACGGACTAATCTCGATCCAAGGAATGATCATGATCTCGATCAAGAGGCAGACATCACTTGGCGGAATCCAGACCATCATCTACTCCGAAACAGGAGCAAGTCATGCATTCTGCTGGTAGATCACCCTCTCATGGATTACCACTGACTAAATCAGCCAAATTGCGTTGGCACTCCTACAGTGAACGACTATGGGGACCATTTGTATTCTCCCAATACCTCATGCACCCGAGCAAATCAGTTTGTGAGGACCCAAAACTACTCGCCAACTATTGGAAAAAGTATGCCCAACTTTCCGCTATACCTACCAAAGAATGATACGTGGCTCCCTCAGCTCAGGACCCAGATTATCATGCGTGGTCCATACTCACAAAATATCCTTGTCCAGGAGGAGGGAAAGAGTTCTTTTTCTGGTGTGCATATCACTCTAAACACCACAAATTTTGTTATCATTGGGACGGGGCATACCCGATACCACCATCCCGTCAAACCACCTCGGATCGGAAGCGGCCTTCCTGCACCTTGGACCCTGAATCAATTGACCTGATGGCCACGATGGTGCATCGTTTCAGTTTTCCACCGAAAGACCGAGGAATGTAAGGACAGACAGAATTCCTACAGGCTCGCTGCTCCAAAAGTTCCCGTTCCGGATCAGCAGCGTACTGAAACCAGGAGGAAGATTGCGAGGGACATCCGACTTACGCTCGTACCAAACCACTGACACATGTCGAAGTTACGGAAGCTCGCCACATTGTTTTACTGTTAATAATGTTTTAATTGTTTGTTCCTTTTTTGGTTTCCTTTTTAATTGATGTCTGCCTATCTAATGTTCTAATAGTCTAATTAAACGTTTTAAACAAAGTCACAGACATAAGTGTTCTTCTGTCCTAAGAGATTTCATCTCGATTATGCATACCTACCGATTTAGAGTTTTCACTTGCTGGGATGTTTTACCATGTCATGGGTAGGAAAAAATTCTCCGTTCTCCTTGCGGAGTATCCGTTAATTTGGGGGGTTTATGACGACAGCCGCACCGACAACATCAAACCATCCATGAACAACAAAGCAGCGGCAAACATCCAAGGGCCGAAAGGACAGAAGTAAGTCCCAGATGTCCCATTAACAACAGACAAGATCTAAATAAGGATAGATAAAGAGAACAAATTAGCGCCGGCATAAAAGAAACCAACATCACACAGACATGTGACCCGACTAATATCCGGGATTAGCTGAGCGGTTATTAGACCCCTAAGGGAGGCAACTCTTTCTCGTGGGAAACTAAGGACCATATCCGGTCCTCATGTTCTACTTATGGACGAATAAGGTCCCAACCAAAATCTACCTCGACAGTATAAATAGAAGGACGGTTTGTAAAGAGAATTAGAAAATTCTTAGCAGCCTTTCGCTGCTCTTCGCGATTTTGTACATCTTCAATTTTTGTTATCATACAACTATAAAGTTAAAATAAACTAAGGTTCCAATTTTCCCCCAATTCGGCTACTGTCTCCAGACCCTGTCTTTTTCCAGTCACCGAATAAGTTCTAAGTTCACGAACGGACTTCCGTAGCCTCAGCCAAATCCAGCCACTACCGTCTCCGATCTTCGACCTCCCTACCTGGAGAGATTAGAACAGGAACCAAGTCGCTCGCCTGCTGTTTCTACTGGACTCAACCTCCGGAACCAGCTCCTGCCGGCTAGCCAATCTAGCTCCAACTTTCCAGCAGCGGGACGGCTTTCAAGCATCCTTCCCTCCTGAAACTCTTAGACACTCCCGGCCTTTTCGCCGACACCGGACCGGTAAGTAGACTTCTACGAAGACCGATCATCCTCCGACATGTCCACCCGCCGTTCTCACCGACTACTGGATTCACTCGTCCCATTATCGAGCTCGAATCCGGCTAGTGTAGAAGAGGAGGCAGAGAAAAATATTCAGACATCTGCTGAGGGACCTCCTGAAGGACCCATCATCGCCGGACCGCCTAACCAGACTAGAATTGACTAGAAGCTGAAATTTTGGTCGGATCAGGATGTAACTTGGACAAGTGTGGGGTGCAAACATACATCTAAGATGAACCCATGTATGTTCATCCATGGCAGAGACCGTCCATGGATTCCACGGATATGAAAACTTTTTTGATGCAGTGTAGGTCACTTAACATGTGCTTCCTAATTCTTAATCCCTAAAAGGCAAAATATCATGGTTTTTGATCTTTTTTACTGCAGTAGGTGAAATATCCTTCTTCACACGCCCTTGTTACTTTTTAGGGGCCTAGAATCAATTAAAACAATTTATTGTAGACTTATATTGGGACTTAGTGGATGCATTATGCTGCATCTTTTTTCAGGCACCTTAGGCGAAAAAAGGCCGCGATTTTCAGCGCCACCTATGGGATTTATGCTGCATTCGGAAGTGGTCCTAACGCCCTTAAGCACAGACACAATGCATGTCATTTTTATGAAGCAGGCAATTTTAAAATCTAAACCATAGGAGATAGAGCAAAACTTCAATTTAATAAGTTGTTCAGCGTTGCATAATTAGTGCAATGTTAGTACTGCCAGTGACATTTAATATTGATCACATATTTTAAACCGTAACTGTTTTTTGCTGAAGTGTACATCCTTGCATAGCATCTATGAGAGGCAGTAAAGCTATAACCAAGTCGTCAGAGACTGGTCAATTTCAGAATTGAATGCATTCAAGTCATGCCATGTTTAATGAAATTATGTATTAATACAAAACATGCACTGCATTGTCTATTCATAACAAAATCCATGAGTCATTTCAAGTGCACAGTTCAATTGAAGATGTGTTTAAAGTGTCTGCTATCTGCACCAATACACAATTCTGCCTGGCAATTGTGGAATTGAAGACTTGGTGATAGCTGTCCTGTCTTGCATAAATGCTATGCATACATGCTTTTTCAGATTTGGAATCAATAATAAATGTCACAAGCAGCTACAATTGCACTACTTACGCAGCACTAAACAACTTTTTAATTCGAAGTTTTGCTCTATCTCTTCCACTTTAGATTTGTAAATCGTGTGCACCATAAAAATGACGTGCAGTGTAATGTTTGACATGGTTTCTGGAGTCCTCACAACATATCATATTGAATTATGTAAACACATTTTAGATAGCGCTTGAGTTTAAAGACATTTGAGAGGCGCAGACCTATATATGCCCCATCCTGTACTTACATAATTTTACTTCTGTCATATTACTTTGATAAACAACTAAAATTTTCATGAGGTTTGTAAAAGTCTCAGTTACACCATGATTACAGCATCAATTTTTTAAGAAATCATTCTTTGGTCGCATGCATGTGAGACCTTGACCAGGCAAAATTCCAACCATAGCCAACTTGTTGCAATCACCTGCACCTTGACCCTGGAGGTACCTTTTTGAACTTTTACCTTTGGAATCCCCTCTTGGTAATCATTTCTTTACAGCATTGAAGCTTATTTTGGAACTTCTAGAGAAACAATCATATCAAATTGGAGCCTTACACAAAAACTTGACAAAATCTCTAAAACACTGCGTCATTTTGAGCCATCAGTTGGAAATCCAAATAGCGAATGCATTCTAGATGACGACTTTTCCTTGTTAAAGAAACCTCTACAAACAATGGATAATTTGGAAATCGTTGAACAAATACTGATTGATCAAGAAAAGGCAAAAAACCTGGTAGGTGTTTTACAATTACTTCTATTTATATATTATAAAAGACCGGCACCACACACACATATATATATATTTAATTTAATAATCTATTTAAATTTTTTTTTTGTAGATCGATTATTTGTCTGCTTCAACTGATGGGCATGATGTAAAATCATTAACAAAGAATATGATGTTT
>JAQGAE010004423.1:0-12819 GCA_034696685.1 Julus scandinavius | reverse complement strand
GCTTTTTTATACTTCAATTGCTGTCTTGAATCCTGGAATAATACATAGCGGATACACAAGGAAAAACTGAAGTTTATGCCTTGTGCATTGAATAAAACATCGTTAAACAATGTTGTTTTTGTAAATATCTCCAGGAAAATTTGACATTATAGTCAGATGATCATAGTTTGTGACATTTTTTACTAATAGAAGCCAATTTCTCTTTAAATTTATAAATAGTATATAGACCTGTAGTACGTTATCTGTTGTACAATCTATTAAAAATATAGTAAAACCTAAAAAATGTGAATCCAATTCCATTCCACACCACCAATTAATTATATACTTGTTATTGTTGAATTAGGTTACTTGTAAAAAACGTGCATTAAATTCTAAGAAAATTTGTAAACCTTGTAACCTCAGAATTATGGCAATGTGCATCTTAATGACGTCATGTGCACTATATATGAGTACAACTCCAGCAGTAATAGTAAACTTCCTGAATTTCCATATATAAAGATAATGTAGAGTTCTTAAAGTCTTCGTTATAAGTATAATAAAGTATTTACATTTTGGCATTCATGATTGTAAATAACATAATGTAGGAGTAGGTTTCTTTTGAAAATATGTAAACCAATTTCCAAAGCCCTTACTTAGCTCAGTAGCATTTTAATTGTGCATATACGTTCATCGATTTTTATGAGACTATTTCTTGCTTTTCCTTGCTCCCAAGAGGTCTTATCAGTTGGGATTTGTGGCCTTTATTGGGTTCTGTGAAAGTCAATGACCGTCATTCTGAGGGTATGAAACGCCTACTTAGATCGTGACCATTTCATTCCCTATGATAAAATCGCTCACCCAAATTAAGGATAACGGTCATTTTATACGTAATGCCAAACATGTTTTCTCGAGGAACCCGATTGGCCTTAGGATTAAAGACGATTTCAGGTTATTTAAAACGAATGGATATATAACCACATAACGTGAGTAATGAATATAGTGGGTGAGCGATTCATATGTTTTTCATTCATTATTGTGATTGTTTGTTTAATATGACATCAGTGTAAGCAGACTGAACTCCAAGCATCATTGCATGATTTTTTTTTCCGGATGAAATTAATCTTGGCTTGTTGTTTTTCTTGTCCTTAGGAGGCCTACAAAGCCTGGGTATGTTCCATGATGATACCGTTCTTTGAAGGAGATCGTCACATAAAGCCTTGTAGAGATGTTTGTCATAATATGGAACAAAAATGTCCATACTTCCTTCCTGATACCAAATTACAATATGCAGGAGAACCAACTTTTTTATGCATAGGTGGGTATGTCACTTAGGTAACGAAGTTGATTGCTTGTTGTACCGTGTTTGATTTCTTGCTTTATTTGTTTAAAAAATCTGGAGATGGTTAAGTAATGTCATTGGCTTTTTTTGATAGTGAGGGAGAATTCAATTGTCCATTAAACCATTTTTATTATATAAACATATTTTTGACTTGATTGTCATGTTACAAAATCAGATGAAAACAACTTGTGAAAGGCAAATTAATTCAATTTCTGTAGCCGTCACTCGGTCATATCCTATACTCGAAGTGAAAATGCTTCTCAATATAGATCATTAAATTCAATCCGCAATAGTTGGGGAGAATTTTATGAAGGTTAGTGCACACCAAATTGGGAATATAGAACAAATTCAGCAGAATGCGACAAGACATAGATGCTTCCAAGAATTCCCACAAGATTATTTTGAATTGTTGTGATCTTGAATGAAATTAGTTAGTCATCTCCAGGATTACATCAGTGTTTTCAATACTTGGTTTGATATTGAATACACTAAAGTATGATGTGTTTGGAATCATTGGATGTTTTTTTTTCATCTGAGCGATGTCCTTTTGCTGGGATATTGTAGAATATTTAGACTGCGGTCAATACCCAGAAACGTTATATTGTCAAGTTTGCAGCAGTTTCTCGAAGAATAATGCTCGCTGTATGCGCTTCTTCAATAATCCGGAAATTGCATTAATGGATTGGATGCTCAATAACTCATTCGAAACGTGCGAAGATACGTATACGGGATTTAGTTTCCTGAATGAGGTTTGCCATTTACCAGAATCATGCCACCTAGATTTCCAGATCCTAACTGATTTATATCGAAGTGATTTCGGATTTCCTAAAGTTTCACACGCCGTCACTGCAAAGATGAAGATGATGTCTATATCTATCGTGTGCGATAATCCCTGGATAACTGGTTTCATCAACTTTATCTTCACTAATACGGAGTTGGCACGTCACATTCCGTGCCAAGATTTGGGCCCAAATGCTGGATGGATCAGAAGGCTACAGCATGACATTTTGGGGATATCTGCATCATCTTACCCAAAAAAACACGTTCATATCGACCAAGTACCGAAATTACTTCAATTTGGATAAATAATGAAACATTTAGAACAATTGCAATTGTCTCATGACCGTTTGATCTAATTCATACTTTTTTTTTACAGAGAAACGTACCCTTTTTTTTGTTTAGTTTTTTCTCGTAATTTCAAATTAAGTATTTTATTTTTGTTTCCTCTAAAGCAGTTTTTTTCTACTTTTCAGCTATGCGTAAAAAAAGTAAATAGCATTTTACATAAATTCTTATTTACAGAGCAAATGCTTTGAGTTGATGCCAACTTGTGAACCTGGAACAACTATTGTATTTAAAAAAAATATATATACTTAGGTTTCTAGAGAGCTGAATGGTATACCGTATGAATACAGACTCTCGTTACAGAAACACATTTCTGTATTAAGATGTTGTTTGGCAATCTTTTGACTTTGATACATCCTGAATACTTCTTGGAACTGAATTGTGGCATATTTTTAGGACAGATCCTCTAGCAGTCTAGTAGGAGTAGAACTAAAAGCAGAAAACTTGTATACAAGGTTCAAAACATGAACTAGTTCATTCCAATAATGATTGAGGTTTGCAATAAAGCAAAAGGTTGCCCAGCACTATATCTGTCTGTAACCAGTGTTTCTATTGTTCCCGAAAATTGAAAGTTTTGACCCTGTTGTATCTGTGAAACGTTATGAAAGTTTCACAGATAATATTCTTTTGAATCATCAGAAGACATTGTAATTCTTGCTATGTTGTTGCTGTTGTTTCTTGATACCACACTAATATCATGTGATTTTTGTGTATATCGTGCCACAGATAATGATATTCCTGAGACGGAAGCCGTGAGTCCCAACTCCTCCTATGGAGCGCCACCCAATTGCTTTTTATCTTGCCACTTGCTGAATGAAGATTTCCATGAACGTTCTTCTCAGCAGCAGGGCTGTCACACGCTCACTAGGGACAGTGCTTCGGCGAACGTTACGCCGGAAGCGGCCGGGAACGGTACTTCCTGGCCGGTGGACTCCTCCTCCTCCTCCTCCTCCTCCTCCTCCTCTTCCTCCTCCTCATCATCATCCTCGTCTCCGTTGTTTCGGCATCGGGGTCCTCATTTAGCCTCAGCTGTCTCCCTGTACGTAGCCCTTGTTGGATTATTCTTTACCAGGACGTTTTCATCCCTACCTTTTTGTTTGGGACTGACATAGTAATAATGTGGACCCAGACAACGTTTTTTATATGACCATATAGATGCAAAACATACAATGTATGTATATAAATGAAGAAATTTTTGTACCAAATTACCAAGTCCAAATGAGAAGGAGAACAAGATGAGAAAAAAAAGAAGAAAAAAAATATATATAGAAGATTTTGAAGAAAAAAAAACACGTGTTATTTATAGCAATTTTGTTACTTTTGAGTTATGAAAATGTTACTTGCGTTACGTCATCACTTCTTGGTTAAGGTAACTTGAAGTTGTCTATGGAGTTTATTATTGCCAGAGCAGCGTAGCGAAAAATATGCAAATTAATAAATTTAAACGTGTTTCCCCCCTCATTGGGCACCTGACAGCAGTTGGGGTTGGTATTAGACACACTATTGTTTGATATATTGGGCACAGCAGACATCTTGGTACCATTTCTAGATGGTAGGACTTACAACAACAAAAATCGAAAAGAGCATTTCAAAGTTTGCTTAAATTGGCTTTTCAGAATATGAATTACACGTTTATCTTTCATTTTATTATTACTGTTAATATACATTATGACAAAATTAGGTTTACATATCATAATCAACCAATTTAATCTATTAATAAAATTAATATGTGTTAATTGAAAACTTATTTCAGAAATCTTTAGGATTCTTCTCTTAACATCAAAACTAGCAGTTCATTTGATAAGGAAAGCTCGAAATACGTGGCTAAGTATATCAATGTTCCTGCAGTTCATATTATTTAAAAATCTCTGGAAATAATCTCTTTTAAATTTATATAATAATATATTTTAAAAATATACTTTTATACGGCCACGTGCGACGTGATCTACATTTCATTTAGATTCAAGCCCTCTTAGAAAAGCCAATTTTTTCTCAATATAAGAAATAATTTCATGAAGACAGAAAGCAAGTTTAACCTTAAATATCAAAATGAATGCCTCGGGATTGATTTTTCTTTACAAGAAAATGTACTGGTTTAGAATTGATGTTCATGACGTCTCTGTGCCCACCCAAACCATTCAGGGTTTAAAGTATGTTTATTCATACCTGTTGTTGTATATGAGCTTGTTTGTTTGATTGACGACACGAACTGTCATGTTGTTTGTATTCATTATACGAATTATTTTACTGGCATCTAGAATACGAGAGCCATATTGATGTATTGGTTGTCGGTAAACCAGTATCGAGTACTGGCGACAGTCGTATCGGTGACACCACTGTATTTTTTCGGACTACAAATTTTCTATTTGGATTTTTAAATGCTGGAGAAAACGAAATTTTTGGTAGAGCAAATCAGCAATAAATTACACCTTATATACAGTTTCACCTACACTTACGCTGAAGCAGACAACACGTGCCTCCAAATATTTATTAAATCATTGTTTTCATTTCTGTAATCAGGCCATGCACGGCGGTAGGCCTAGCGAGAATTACTACTATAATACATTAAAAATACAGTATATACATTATATTTTATAAACATTGTCAAATGAAGAAAGCATAGAGTATTAACAGAAATTTATTCGTTCCACAGAGAAATTTGTTTTAAAACAGCCCTTCACATGAACCCTTAACTGCACCATTTAGCAGCGACTAGGCTAAAAATACCTGTTAATGTCAGACGCTATAATAGACAGTTAGTAGTTAGTCGGTCTTGCCTCAGGTTTCTCATACAGAAAGCCTTGATGCTTGCGAATAGATTGTTAGATTATTGATCTAAATTTAGTTACGTAATGAGTAATCTGATCATTGGCAGCTATGCTATTGCTTTAACTTTTATCTCTTATATCAAGCCTCCTAATCTCGCTAAATATAGATTGGCAGGTTAATGATGCAAGATGAATTTAGCCAGCCTTATGAAATTTCACTCAAAACTAAACTTTTAAACGGAGTATTTATCACTTTCCGCTTAATCGTGCACTCCGAATATTAAATTCAGTTTGTCAAGCATAAGGAAGCAATGCACTGTATCTGAATTACGACAAAATATAACATTTTCTTAAAATACAAGCAATTAAATCGAGATATGTTCTTTCATAAAATCAAAACGCATTTCATTTTGTATACCAATATGTTTTCCGCTTTATATATAGTATAATCAATATTTTAAAAATTTAATCAATAACTAAAGTATTTGATTTATATGTGATTGCTTAAAAAAAACCGCAGTGTTTATTTATGGTGCACAAGGCTCTAGAATTTTCTTAGAAGTGGAATTTAATGAAATGGATTTTTTTTTTCAAATTTCGGATTTCATGGAATTTTTACCAAAATTTATATTAATTAAATTGTCCGAATCCAGTATATTTTTTAAATTTAACTGTGGCTATTGTCGAAATTTTTATTTTTGATAAATCCCTTTAGTTTCTGGGAGAAGGATCAAGAAAAACAATGAAAACTATCGTTTTGGCTTTAGTTGAGGAACAAAATCCTATGTAAAGTCTATGTGCAAATTCTTCATAGCATTTATAATGCGCCATTGTGTAGAAAATTTTAACAATTAAAAAATGCGTTTAAATACGATTCGTTTATTTTCCAAGTAACCAAGTACACTATTAGAGGCATATATTTTAAACAATAATGAAAATGCCTCGCGTATCACTTTCACTATAGACACTAAAACACTCCTATAAAAGACTTGGAATTGTTTCAAATTAATTTTTTGTCCCGGTTAGCATTCTAATAACCAAATCATCTTCCCAGCAGGGTATTATGGGGCAATGGCACTAAACGTATACTGACTATGTGTGAGGGATGAAATGTTGAGGGCATTTCATTTCCAGTGTTTTTGTCTGTAAACTCTTTGTACCTGTATCGCTATTGAGTTGATCCCAAATGGTGTGTTGAGCTATATATACCAAAATAGATTTTCAGTTTGAAAATATTTTTGGGGCTATGACGGTGGGAAGAGACGCAGAACCTCGATGTTCCTTAATTTTTCATTGATTTAAAAAAAAGGAATGGCGTCTGGAAAACACGATTTTGGCGAATTAACGAAGCATCCGTGTTATATTAGGAATTCAGAGTTTATTCAGAAGATTAATGTTGAAAGTGTCTATAATTGTCTATGATATTTGAATCATTCCAGCCATATATATTTCTATATAATTCCCATACGCAGACGTGTCTCTGCTGACCCCCAACTGCTGTCCAGGCGCACTCCAAGGGGTTGTTGTTGCAGTTCAAGTTCCCCTTAATCAAGTGTATAAAAAAAGTCCATTTTCTTCAGGTGGCATGAGAGTAGTTAGCTATGTAACAGATCGATACTTTAGACCTTTTGCGCTTGCACTGATGAGCACATTTTTTGGCATACCCAATGGTGTTTTTTCTGCCGAAACCATTGCGTTTGTATTGCCTGATGTGAAGCCAGCTTCACATAGTATTATCACGATGTTAGTTGCAGCATTTTTCATTTTAGTTTGATCGAAAACTATTGAAATCAAGTAGATTCGCAGAAGCGTTCTTTGAAATCATTGTTGCTTGGCAGATGGTACAACCGTCTTTCAGGTATGGGTCATTTCCAAAATTGATAATAGAACTAGAAAGACCTTCTTTTTTTGTTAAAAAAAAGTGTGTTTCATGCTTCGTTGACATGATTAGAATACAGTTGTAAAGCAAATGGCCCCACTCACGTAACCAGGACAAACTCCAATTTACGATTAATTCCCACACCCTCGTTTTGTTTGAAACTTCCGTATTTAGAATGGTGCCTTGATTGGTTCGCTCCCAGACACCTCAACAGACGCAATTCATTTTCATATATAAATATATATCATATATTTTTTTAATAATCCATCGTTGCCAACGTGTAAGCATCGAATCATTAGACCGCTTAGTTTCAACCCTTCATTTTAGTCCCAACTCGGATTAGCTCATTATCCTGCTTTCATAACTTCCTTATAGCGTGTTGATTCGGAAAATAGAAATCTCCATTTTTTAATCACTGAAGGGAAATAACGCGAAAAACACTAGCTTTTTTCCCGTTTTCCTTATGCGTTACTTGCATGCATCAATTAGTTTGCTAGCTATAACAGAAAGTAATGTCCATGAAAAATTGTCGAGTTTAACGACCAGAAAGGAAGTAGCATGACGATTAAATTCATTCCAGGCAAAATTCAGAGATGAGGTCAGGCCCCACGAATTAACGTGTCCAACATACAAAACTAGAGAATCTATATGGATTATCTTTCATGAATCTCTCGTGAAATTCCAAAACAACAAAAAATTGCAAAATGAGGATGTTGGCACTACGATGAGCCATTAACCTCGCTTTCAAATGTTCTACTGTATTTCCTGAAAAACGTTGAGTAAAGTGTGCTTTGTATGTTAATAAGAATCCATTGAAACAATGGAATAGAATAGGGTTGTTGTAGGTTATGGAAGCTACACTATATTTCAGATATACCCGAATAACACCACGATGAGAAATGCTATTCAAGAAATATTAGGGAAATTCCCTTAGCACATGTTTCAAGGTAAAAATGCGAGAAATAAACCCTAATTTATTTAATCTTATCAAAGAATACGGGGAAGGACACGAAGGGTATTGAAATCAAGTTCCAAATACTAATATCTGTGGGATTCTCAAATTTTCTGAATGTGTGGAATGGTAGTATACGCTATAAAATGTCACCTGCACTTCCGATTGGTTTAGCTACCAACGTTAATAGTTGGCAACTGCGTCCCATAATGGCATTTATGAAAACCATCGAATGGAATCATTTACATTTTAATCAGGAGGAAAACTTAATAGGAGCCAAATTGGTTCTCCCAACAACCGTTGGAATTGTCCTTAGTGGTGGCTAGTGGTGCCATTTGCTGAAGTCATCCTACTATAACTTTCCAATGAGCAACCTTCATTGCATGCCTAACTTTATTTAGGTCCAATCCGAAATCACCAGGAAAACACAGTCGACGTAACCATTTGTCACGTGTTGCTTAAAGCATCTCAGTCTTCCCATCATTCTCTCTATCTCTCTAGCGCCAGATAGTGTTACCCTTTAGTGCCAGTTTCGATTCGCTAAAAATCAATACTGCACCACCTTCAAGATGGCCGGCGTGTCTGCCAGCTGAATTGTCGTACTACGTTCAAGCCGCATCAAGGAAAAAAAAAAGCCAAAAAATAAAAAATAAAAAAGTTCGTGGAATCAACCAACACATGGGGTGTTATATCGAGAGAGCAAAAATTGTCGAACACTCGGCCGTACCTTTAAAGCGATTAATTGCCTCAGATTTGACCTCATCTAGATTTTGACTTGCCAATAGTCGAAATGTTAATCCGAACGATATCAAAGAGAAAGCATTGTATCCTTCTTGCGGGCCTTATTTCGATATTTTTGGTTGTTTTATTTTTTGTACGGTTTGCCAGGATGATTTTTGTCTGGCTTCTCATTGCTTCACCAGTTCTGTTTATTGCATCTTGTTGTAGCTGGGGAAACTGAAATGGAGACCAGAAAAGTGTCATCTCGCTTCATCCTTCGAAAAGCTTGGAAAATCGAAGATAAATAATTGGCAGATAAAACACGGGCACTTAGCGAGAACAGGGAGAGAACGAAGGATAATCGACAGTTAGTGTAGGTTGCACCACGTCTCGTTAACGCTGATAAACTTTTTTGTCTCGATTTATTTCGGTGTGGTTTTCACTTATTCCCTAATAGAGTTTGTCATCTCAATGTATGGAAATTCCCATTTTTTGTTCATGTAAAGCCAAAATTATTCATAGCAAAATAAAGTCAAATTTTTTTATATACCCTGACATCTCTGAGCATAAATAATCATCAATCACGATAAAATATCCCCTCATGACTCAAAAGAGATCAAATACCCATAAAATTAATTTTTTGTAACATTTTTTAGATATTCTTTTGTATCACATGAATGTAGATTAATGTTCAGCTTTGGTTGTAAAATGTTAAATTCTTCGTTTATTTAAACCTATAATTATGCAATAAATTCAGACTCAAACATCATGTTACAATATATCGCAAAAGTAAAAATATAGAAACAATAACAGTACAAAATAGAAGAAAGTACTCTAATAGATTATTCTAGATTAGCTAAGTGAAAACAAAATTATCATTAAAATTGTTGGCTTATTTAACCATTAAGGAAAGTATTAAGCGGATTAAATGCATATTTTTATTTTCCTATTTCCAGTACGAACGTTTATCAACGTTAATGGAGCGTGGTATAATTGCGTGTTAATGCCAAACCAATTCATAAACATATTCTTTCCATCATTCTCCTTTTTTTGCGCTAAGTCCAGATTATATACCGTTGACAAAGCAAAATACCGTATATCAAGTGTTAGCCAACCTTTAGTAAAATAGTTCTTGGCGGATTTAGGATGATTTTCCAAGCAGAATGTAAATATAACCGGAATTGTACATGTGCCAAAATAGTCATTATGTTGAAATTTCTCAAGTTCAAATGGAATGCGATTATCTTATGAACTTTACCGACTATAGGTGAGCTCCCACTTGCAAATTTAATGGCCAGTTGCAACATTCGATTAGAGATGTGGCCCATTAGGCTTCTGTTTTTTTTTTGTTTTGAGGAAATTAACGTTAGTGGGCCATTAAGTATTTATTCTTCGTGATCAGGCTTTGGTGTAATGCAAAGGAATAGTATCGCTAAAGGCTTTTCTTGATCGACCATTAACATTATCAAGGTTTTATGCAATTGATCATGACAGTAAAAAAGCTGAAATATTGGAGCATCACCCTGGCAACTACATGTATACATTTGTCTGAGATGCTATCAGATATTGCTATTTGGAAAACATCTCCAAATTAAAATAACATACTTGTGAACTTGTTTCAAAGTAAAAATCGCATTATATTGCGAGATGCTATACGTAAAAAAATCTCCCTAGGCATCCAAGAGATTTTTAAATTAGCGTGAAGTGGGAACTCACTCGGGAGTCAGGTTTTCATAATTGTTCGGCCATTAAAACAGGGTTTAATGTGCACTTTCACTTGCAATTGATCATTAAAACCTGTTTAACCTTCGGATGTTGATGACGAAAACCTGAATATGAGTCTACTGCTATAGAAAATAAACTTGAAAATGCGTCTGTATGAAAAAAAAATTGAGTTTGTTTTCAAATGGCACATTTTAATTTATTCCTAAATGCCAAACGTAGGTAATATAGCCATTAAACCCAATACCTACAGTGGTCAAATTTCGAAATCAATGCATAATGTGAATTTTTTCAATAATGATCAAATTTTCAGAGTTTGTTGGCATGAAGAAGGTAGTTTGGTAGTTATTCAAAAGTATTCACAAAGCGGGAATGTTTATGTATTATTTAAAACTTATAAAACGGTGTATGTTCACATACGTAATAATTATATCACGAATTATTTTCGAAATTTTGTCATTGCAGATATGAGGTTTTCAAATGAAGTTTCGGGTTGGTTTCTGACCAACCCTTTGTATACAATAAAGTTACAAATACAGGACTCGTCACTGCCTAAATGCAAAGGGATAAGATGCTTATTGTGGCTCGAGACCCAATGTCGAGTAATTTCACAAGTTCGAGCCCATTTTCGTGAACTTATTCTGCAGGCCTATATCGTTGAAGATGGATTTGATGTTTCCTGTCTGGTATACCCACATCCCGCTCGCAACATCCTGTTTTCCTAAGGCATGCTATATGCAAAGTGAACGCAGAAACGAGCAATGTATCGAAATATCATCTAGGAATTCAATGGGGACAATTATTTTTGCTTAGAAATAACACAGCAAACAAAGTTGGGAGCGATTAATAGTCTTTATACGAATTACATTCACGCCTGTTAGTTGTTATTAGCATTCTTGATGTCATCAGCCATTTGAAAAAAAAACCGATCATACTTGTTGTTTTATATACTATAGAAGGGAGAATCCCGAGAAATTCGAAAGGCGATCTTGCCGCGTTGCGAGCGTATTTGAAAGGGCAAAAGTGTCCCAGGGAGGTAATTCTAAAGTAACTATGTGACATATTTCTAAGTAGGCTGCGTGTTACACAATAAAAACATGTACAGTTTGATAAGTGTTAATCCTGCTCTTATTCTTTCCTACAGCGCGAAATACATTTCTTTTTTTCAGGGAATGTTCTACAAGAATGAAAATACTTTATAAAAAACACACTGGATTAAGGTAATTTGTGTCAAGGTTTGTTTCAAGTAGTTATGATGCTAGGAGTCTTGAATGATCTCATGATATGTTCAAATATGTTTTGCAAAGAAGTTTAAAAAAAGAATGCCAAATCTTGTACATACATATTTTAGAGTCAATGCAAATGTATTGCAATTCTTGAAAAATATTACAAAATCGTTTTTCGCCAAAAAGAAAATGTACAGCATAAATGAAAAATAGTGATAATTAGTTCTCAGAAATTTAAACGGCGTCTCCATTCATGCGAGTAACTCTCAATAGTTACTGTCAGAGGGTGGTTCTATTTGAGAGTTTATTTCGGCCAGATTTATTAACGTGAACACCACGCGAGCATTCTCCAGGCCTGGTGGAGAGTAGTCTTGAATGTATGCAATCTTGCATATCAGAGAATCATGACAGGAAAGCCTGATAAACTTTAGTGAGCTCTCCTGCCATGCATTTCTGCTCTTCAAGGGTGCATGCATACATAAAAGAAGAATATACGTACATATATATTATGAGAAATATGATTGCAATATCTAGATTATATTATAATCTAATGCACACATTATTAGCTTTTAATTTAATTTATATTAATCATATTTACCTTTCTATATTGTAATCGTGTTGGATATGAAATCTCTGGAACACGAAAACTCCTCTCCTATTTCCTTCATTATCTTATGTATCTTCGTTCTGTCACGATATTCGGCATATTTCACATTCCTCAAAATTGTTTCATTTCCTCCAGTGAAAAATGTGTGGACATTCCGCGAACAGTTCATACCTGACGAGCTGCTACCAGGGATGTTCTCGCCCATATTTACACTTTTCATGGAAAAAATATATTTTCCATAATTTTACTTCTTAATTTTTTGAAATTTCGGACACTATTTCAGAATTTCAGATACAGCAGGGAAAATAAAAACCGCACTAACTTCTACATAACTCTGAGTGACATCAACTTTAGTTACTCGTAAACCCGGGTCTCCACCAAGACGTACATTGTACGTGCATATATATACACGTTTTTATAAACCGTATGCAAAAAAGTTTGCCCTCCGGGTTTGTTTCAGCCGCCATTTTGTAAATATATGTAAATATCAAAATTGTACAGC